>VWZX01010090.1:15582-122849 GCA_013399015.1 Galbula dea
GGAAGGGACCTGGAAAGATCATCTAGTCCAACCCCCCTGCCACAGCAGGATTCCCTAGGCCAGGTCAGACAGAAGTGTGTCCAGTCGGGTCTTGAATATCTTTAAGGTCCCTTCCAACTCTGACAATTCTATGATTCTAAGGCTGCAGATTTGTGGACTGCCTTTACTTTTTCTTTGTTTGTTTTTTTTTATGCTACCTTCAGACCTGAGCTTGTGCAGAGCTTGTCTGGGTGCTTCTGTATCGTAGCCCTAGCTCTTCTCATCATAGGTTTAAATCCTGAAGTGCCAGTTCAGGTGGCCCTTCAGCCCAGGTGTAGATAGTCTCTAAGTTACCTCTGTCAAATATTGGTGAATATTCCTTCCCTGCTATTTCAGGTATGTGTATAAGATGTTACTTAGTGCAAGTACAAGTTGCTGAAGTTCCTCTTTGCAGAACTATCAGAACTTGGATTCAGACACTCATTTGGCTCCTGATCCACATGGGTACCCTGGTTTTGAACCCAAGGTGGAGAGGAGCTGTGGAAGCTGATAGCACATTAAGTGAAACTTTCAGAAGCCAAAGCATCTGTGGTTAGAGTAGTAAAGATTAAAGCAGATGCACCCTTAAGTAGATTTTGCTGTTATGAATTTGAGCCTTGATTCCTGTAGCTGTTAAATCTGCTCAGTTTTATCTTCTGTGTGCAGAGCTGTCTGATGAACCTTAGCAATCTCAGAGAGACCAAAAGTGTCATTGGGAAGATGGTTTGGGGCATACATTCACACCCGTTCTCATACAGTCTTCTGTTTTTCTGTAGACACAGACTATTCACTCTCCAGAATGGATGTTGGCTATGGAGACACTGAGGATACTGAAATGTATGAAGATGAAATTTATCATGAGGAGTCATCCAGTGAGCAGAGTGTTGATAGTGAGGTGGAATTTCATCTCTACAGCCAGATCCATTATTCCCAAAATCTTGGCGAAATCAGCTCCCTGGAGGTGGAGGAAGAAGCTGGTGTTGCAGGAGTCACCCATCATAGTTCAGCTCTAACTGAGAAATGGTGTGAAAACAAGGAAATCACTGAAGTCCTTGATCATGGTACCCATGTTCCAGATGACCCTGAGGTCATTGTCTTGTCAGACACACCAGATGAGGACAGTGTTTACAAAAGCAAAGCAAAGAGGTCCAGAAGCTCTTTAGCTCAAGGTAAAACACATATCCACCCAGATTCTTCCACCCCAAATCGTGCTGAAGCTGCTGGATCGGGCACAGATGCTTCAAGGCAAAGGAAAAGCACCAGTGGGAAGCCTAAGCCAGTTACTCCTGTTGGAGCTCATGCTGTCCAAGAGGTGTTGGTAATAGATGATAGCTCAGAGCAGGAGAGCCTGATATCTGAAAGTGATCACGTTGAGAGCTGGATGCTTTTGGGAGCCAGCGCAGATGACAGTGATGAAGATATAATGTTGAACCTTGAAGGCTGTGCCACTCCTGACGGTGAAGGTTAGTCCCTTTTTCAATCACTTGTTTATTCTTCTGTATGTGGGAGGATTTGTCTGCAACAGTCCTGATGTCAGTGTTTGAAAAGAAGGATAAACAGAAACCAAATTGGAGTGTGTAATGGTGGCTGCAGAACTATGATGAAGGAAATAGCCATTTATTTGTACTTTTCAATAGCACAATTTCAATAGTGTCATCTATGGAAAAAATATGTTTTTGCTGGTAGAAATGTAGAAGTACTATCAGAGTGATTGATGTTGTGAACTTTCCAGCTCTCCAATTTATTATTCCTAAGAGCATATAAGAAGTTGCAGGGGGAAGGGAAGTGTAATAAAGAGGGAATACAACCATTTCTTACTGTAAACAAAGTAAGTAGGAAAAAAACCCCAAACGGTTTGAGGACTGCAGACATAAAGAAAATCAGAGGTAGGAACTGCATAACAACAAAAAGCTTGCTGAGAAGTGCTGCAGGGTAGGAAAGTAATCTGTGCCCATAACTGAGGGAGCAGTGTCACTCCTCTTCTGGTGTGATGAGGTTTCTGCCTTGCCCTCATTGTCTCTCAGTGGTGTGGACACCAGCACTTCTTAGGGCTTTGCTGTAGGCTAGGCCAGAGAAGTTACAGCTCATGAAGGGGGTGAGATGTGACAGGAGAGGGTGAAGAAGGGAGGGGAGACGTCCAGAACTGGTTCCCCTTTCTGAAGCAGGGTCTGTAACCACTCCTTCAGGAGTCTGGCAGTTTGGGCTGTTGATCTACAATTTACTGTTAACTTCCTGTATAGATTGTGCTGTGGACAGGTCAGAATGATTCCCAACTGCTAAGTCTAACATCTAATATTTTGTATTTTGCAAAATATTCTCCCACATTACGGTGCAGAAAGTTAGTAAATGTGATGGTTAGCACCACAGACTTTAGGTACCTGTTTTTAATAATCATCTTATGTAACAAATACCCTGTCACCAGCAACTAGACACTCTGTTAGACCATCAGCCCCGCTGGTTTCCCAGAGCACAAAGATCATGGCCAGAAACAGTGTCCCGTGCCAGTTGGGGGGAAAACAATGACAGAGACGCTGCTTTGGTGGCAAGGCTTTTGCCAGATCAGCTCCAGCACTGGGGGCCTTTGAAAGGCTGCTTTTTGTTTGTTTGTTTGTTTTAAAAAAGGTATATAATAATTTTACTTGGTGCAAATGTAACTGAGGTGGTTTTGGGTGCAGGGAAATGAAACGTTCTGCAGGCTGACACTGGTAGAGTTTTTCCTCGGGGTGGCTGTGCAAATGGTGCTGCTACGAACATGCTGCTACTAAGCTGTGTGAAGGGGAAGGCTGAGAAGTTGTCTTTGCTGTCTTTTCTGGTAGAACCATAGATTTTGAATAACTTCTTCCTTAGAGTTGTTGTTGTGCGTGTTTTCACATTGCCTGAAGTCCATTGCAAAGCAGAGTGCCGCGGGCGCTTGATCTCAGATGGCTGGTTAGAGACACTGGTGTGCTTGCCCAAGCCTCAGAGATGTACGAAGTTCTTTCCCTGTTCCCACCACAGTGCCAGAAGAGTGGCAGAGCCTTCAGTTGCCATGACAGAAACCCAGACAGTCACATTATGTTTGGAATTTATGTGGTTTTTTTGCTCCCCATGAATTTCTTAAAATGTGGTTTATAAGAATTAACTTAAAGTCGCTGAACTTCATCTGTATCTTCCTTTTTATATTTTCATGTCCTGTCCTTGTGTTTGAAACCAGAGCTAATTAGCCTGTGCTTTTCTTACATTACTCTGCCTCTTAGGGAGTCAATATTAAGTGCCGCGTGGTGACCACTCTGCCAGCAATGCAGTTTGTGCACTGCACACTTAGTGCACTTTCTGGGTAGTGTCTGTGTTTCTTGTAACTACAAGGCAGGCAAGTGACCTGGAGTTAGGCTTGTTTTGTTTGGTTTGCTCAGTGAATCTCTTGGATTTAGGCACCAAAATCGCTGATGGTAGTGCTAAAAAAAAAGAGAAGATAGAAAAAGGTTTAAACTGTGCTTGAGACTTCAAAAATGTTTCAAAATTACATATATACGTTTGGGGAAAAGTTCTGTAATTAATGTGTAGGAGTGATTATGAAAGGTCCCTTCCAACCCAATGCATTCTCTGATTCTATGCTTATGCTTTGCTAGGTGTAACATGAAAATACAAATCCATGTCTTCAATCTTTGTGTGATTCTGGTGGAGGTGAGCCAGTGCTAACTGAGAGGGGCTTTTAAAAAGCAGTGCAGGAGATTAATATCAGGAGACAGTTTTGCTAACTTATGCCATATCTCTGTAATAAATACAGTAATGTTTCTTATTCATATATATAGGTAGATTTTGACAATAAGCAAGCCTCATTCAAGGTGGATAAGGGGAGCAGCATTTTCCAGCGCTGTACAAACGTGTCATACTGCTCAGAACTGAACCCATTTCATCTAACCTAGGCAGCGTAAGCACTTTTTGAGATGCTCAAACACAGGAGAGGTTTGTAAATGTAACTACTGCTGCTCTGACTTTTATTCTCAAACCTGCATCAGAACTGCCTCAAAACCCCTTCTTGTGACTTGCCTTCCATCAGCAGTGGTTTCCGCAGCAGCAGCCTGGAGATGCGGAACGCACAGAGCACAGTTCCGACCTGTGCAGCCATTCTGGAGCAGGGACTAGTTGTACTTGCACATCTCTCTCTGGTTTAGCTATTGCCTTTCTTGCAGAAAGCCTTAACCTCTGCACATTTCTTCTGACTGCAGATGAGTTAATGATGATCTTGATCTGTGAACAAGACAAAGATGGTATTTGTTGTTGCTGTCTGCAGCAGGCAGAGCAGAGGAGCATGCCCTGGTGCCAGCCCTGACGCAGGCATGTGCCCAGGGCCGAGAGGTACCACAGATCAAACCCCTGACTCTTGACCACATCCCAGGTTCCATTGAATGTTTTCAGGTAGCTCTGACATGCAGAAGTTTGGTTTAGCTGCTTTCTTTCTGCTGTATGGTGATGGAGAGGCAAAGGCACAGGCTTGAGATAAATCGGTGATGTGTGCGTGTCTGCAACGAAAAGCTGAAATGCATCAAAATAGTTTTAAAAAGCCCTAAACCTTCCTAACATAAAGTAAGCATAATATGCTTATTGAGCTTATGCAGCATGTATCTCCAGTTCTGTATACTATTATGTTTCCTTTGCTGAAACAGAAACAAACATTTTAAAACTGAAGGAAGAAACGCATTTAAAAAATGCATGTGTTGGCAAATTGTCCTCTGAGAGATATTCTCTGCTAATTCATTTAAATTATTCTGAGACTTGCACAGTTCTGTTTTCAGGGTTTCTGAAGAATGAGACCAAGTATTTAGGTGACTACACTGCAAATAAATTACTATTTTAGGGATTGTAGTATCAGTAAGGTGGGATGAGGAGTGTGGTGAAGCCTTTTCCCTTCTCTCCTGAAACTGCCTGTGACTGTGTACATGGGGCAGACCTCCCGTGACAATGTCGTGGTGAGTCTAGTGTCCAGTTTGCTTCAAGTTAAAAAGGGAACTGAAATGTGAACCGTTCTCTGACTGTGAGAGTAGCTGGTTGTGTCAGTCATTTGATGAGTCTGTTTTGATATCCGAGTCCCTGAAATAAAGATGCTGAGGTTCCACTGGTGTCAGAAATAATAACTCCTCAAGAAAAGGAATTAGGCATATCTCCTTATTCTGTTAACTCCTCTACATCTTACTTGCCTGCATTGCTCTTGTCTGACAGCCTTATTATTTTTAATATTCTGTATAAACAAATGCTTTCTTGATGCCTCCAATGCAAGAGTCTTTTTACCCATACAGCCTTGTAGCCTCAGTCACCACTGTCTGCTGTGAAGAGGTGTCTGTTTGCCTCAGGCAATGAGCTCTGGCTCCTGGTGGTAAACCAAGATTCACCTGCACCCTTCTGTCTTCTGCTGACATCTTGGAAGTTATGGCTGGTCCACAGACGCTCCTGTTCAGTTCACAGCTGAGAACTTTTCCTCCATTTTCTGCCCTCCTTCCAAATGACTTTAGATGCCTTTCGCTTTTTCTTGCGTAGTACTGCGTTAAGCAGCTCTGTGTTTGTTCCTGTATGTCTGTAAAATAGAACTTCTGTCATGCATCTGCTGGTTTCTCAGCACTTACAGCTGACTGGCAGCCTTCCTTTAATTGGGGTATGAAGATGGGCGCTGACTTTCCTGTTTCACCCAGAGCAGTAGCAGGGAAAGCACTTACTCTGTCCATGGTGACTCTGTCCCCCTTCGCTCTGACTTTGTTTTTCTGTGGTGAGATTGCACATAGCTTGGAAGGTATGCCACCTTCTTTACCTGGCATTAAACAAATGGGTAATTTAGCAAATCCAGGCCCTTGGTATGTGTTACTTTATTTTGCAAGTCCAGAAGAAAATGCAAAGAGAATTGTTACAAACTGTACATTGTACTAAACGGAGTGAATTCATTTTTAGTGTCAGAGAACTTCCAGGTTTTTGAAGGAGAGTTCTCCCTTTCTACCCTCTTCCTCCACTTTGCAAAAAGAGTACATATGATAAGAATCTTAAATCTCCTGTAGTTGGGAGTCTTTCATCCATTCCTTCATTAAAAGCTTCCTTTTAACCTGTTTCCTCTCCCACATATAGCTGCCATCCTAATCTCTGCATTTTTTTTTTCCCCTCATGGCTTTTTTGGGAGCAGCTTTCAAAGATGCAGCATTGATGTCCGGCCACTAAGGGGTACAAAAAACAATTTATCTTCTCCCAGTTACATCCTTTGCCCACCCAGTGCTTCCTTTGGAGCCAAGAGGCTAATGCGATTGCACTCTGGGCTTGGCAGGTTTGTGGAGCGCAGGGCGTGCGGTTGGTTTTGAATCCAAAGTTTCTGTAAGGTAGCACATTGGTGCTCTGCCAGGCTTCCAGAGAGGGAATGGTCATTTTCTTCTCTGCTATGTTTTTTTTCTTAGTGGCACAGCAGTGAAGCTTTTACAAGAGCATCGCTAGAGATACTACTCTGGCGTAAGGAGTTGCTCCTGCAAGTAACAGCCGCTGGGTATCGGTCTGCCCTAGCAAAGAGCGTTTACGTACAGATGCCCTCCGCGGTCGCTGCTCTGCGTTCTGTGATCCTCCTCGGCAGCCCCAGTGCGGGTCCTCAGCAGCTCTGGCCGCATTTGGGTGACATTTGCAGGTAGTCAGTGGTCCCAGGAGTGCTGCTGGTGGCAGGTGCTGCGCGGGCGTCAAGGCGTCCTTCCCTCTGCGTGCCAGGGGCCGGCTCAGCATCTGTTGGGGTGCAGTGCCTGTTCAGCTGGAGCTCGCTCCATCCTGGGTCACAAAGAGCCTCTGCACGGAGGGTGACACCGTGCTTTTACTGGAGCGGTTTGTCCCACGGCTGCATAGGGGCCATATGTGATGCAGCTTTGGCTCTGGTGGTAACCTCAGACAGACAGAAAGCAGAAAGCGCAAAACTCAGCTGAGGCTTATGGGGTGTTGCAAGATGGTTTTTAATCTGTCTGTCACCTGATCTTCCACCTGTCTGGGCATCTCAAGTAACTTTTGGATTTTCTAAACAGATTGATTTCTGGAATTTGGTAAAATACTTGTATTTTTAATTTTCTGTCTTGGCAGTGGTTATGAAAGGAAGGCAGTGTTCAAAGTGTAAATCATTCTGAAGCATGGGATTTTATGTCAGCTTTTGCTCTAGGTGTCCTGTAAAACTGCCCTGTACAAAAAGAATTAGCAAACATAAAATAAAGTGCAAGCTAGTGCTTCCGAAGCAGTTTTTCTCAGCTTTCCATTTTGGCATCTATTCCCATCTTGTTTTCCAGGTTTAGAAGTCTTTCTGTGCACTGATTTTTAGCCTTAGTAATCAAGTCTCTTAGGCAGTCAAAGAAACCATAATAAAAGTGCACCTGTAAAAGGAAAAACAAACAAAAAAAAGGATTTGAACATTTAGTGAATGAAAACATTGAAAAACATGCCTGGAATGTACAAAAGTAATTTCAAAGCATTTTGGTTTTGCCTCTTTCCTAAACATTAGTATAGGAAGGAGTTTTCTGTTCAGCAACAGTGACTTCAGCTTGCAGAGTCAGAATAGAAATAGCGGTCCCTGATAAATTTAGCTTATTGTTTTATCTCCATCAGCCATGCTCAAAAAGGAAATACCCTTTGTTAACTACCAGTGTTTTAAATGGCTTCTTCTAGATGTATGACTTAATTTTCTCTTAGCTTTCTGTGGTACTACAGAAACTATTTAAAAATCAGACCACATCTGTATTTTTTTTCTGTGTGCTGTTATTCAGATCCCTCTGTGTTTTTTAAACAGTGAAAAGGTGTAAGTTTGTTTCTTAAATGACAAAAAAATACAGTAAGTTGTGATTCCTTAATTTTCCCTTTCCCTTGACAGCTGGCTTTGAACATGACAGTTGCACAATACAGTGTATTTTTGTTCTAGAGTCTTGATATTTCTAGCACCAACTTACTTTTTCTGCAGTGTCTGCCAGAAATTTTTCATTTTGTTAGTCCACAGGAAAACTTTCTAAAGTGCCACACTTGCCTCTATTTTTGAAAGCTTAAGTTGTGAACTTGATGGATTCAGATTCAGCAAAAGTTGCTTTCAAAAGTAATAAAAGATTTCTAGGTGAAAATTCGTTTAGCAGCTAAAATACTTTCAACATCAGTACCTACTGGTATGTCCGTATCTCTTCAAAGCAGCGAGACTGACTAGTGCAGCCCACATACAAATTTCAGTGTCACATAAAGAACACCCAGAAAAGCAGGGGTTTGGGTTTATCTCTTGGTGGCTCTGCACAGGAGGTCGCAGCACACTGCTGCGCTCGGCAGAGTGCAGCTTCTACTCTCACTGCTGCCTCTTGCCAAGGCCAGGGGGGCTGCTGGGAACACTGCACATCGGTGGCCGTGGCCATGGCATCTTGGCTCCGTGTTCCCTTTCCAGGGGTGATCTCAGCCCTTCCTGAAGCTGCAGTACCGCCTGGAGCTGCACTGGGCAGTGGAGGGGTAAGCTGATGGAAAATCAGCAAGGAAAGATGTATTGGTGTAAAATTAACGTTTGGTTGAAAGTAACCTCTGTAGGGAGTTGTGTTGGGGGTGGGCAGGTAAGCCGTGCATGTGGGACCACAGTGTCCATCGCCTGCTCCAAAGAGCTGAGGGATGAATGGGCTTCCAGTTGAGGGTGGGAACCCATGGTCCATGGTCTTCCTGGCTAGGCTGTGCCCGTGTCCACGCTGGGGCCATGCCCGTGGCATTGGTGCCGTCCCTAGCCAGGCACACAGGGGTGGGGGCTGCTTGCCTGTTCTCCTCTGGTCAGAAGGACAGAAGGAGGTGCTGGGTCACACAGGCTGTGAGCAGAGTGGAGGCTGATGTCACTGAGTTCACTATTTGTGTGTGTGCACTGATGAAAGCTTTTCTCAGCTTGCTTTCCTCAGAGCTGTGCCCTGCTGAACGCTTGGGCTTTCCCTTCCATTTGGGGTGTTTTCTTCTCACTTGTGTTTGCTAGAACCTTAATATTACTTAAATGTAGTGGGAGTGTTTTGTGCATGAGTTACTAAAGCAGAATGCACCCCGGAGTGGTAATAAGCAGTGGGAATCCACCTACCATTTGGAAGATGCAGCACATGCATATGGATATTTTGATTAAAGAATAAAACTTAATCTTCTTTGCCGTGTAATGTGGATACACTCAAATCTCTTGATTATTTAAGAAAAAAAATTAATAAAACTAATAAAGTTCCTTTGCAAATCTGAAGAGATCTAGACTAAGTATACCTGCAGCCTGAGCAGGCCCTTTTATCTGTGCAGATTTCTCTGCTATTGTGGACCTTAGCTCTAATTTAAATTTCCCATGGCTTTGGATTGCTGACTAGGTTTTCTGCAAGAGTGCCCATGCTTACATGGTCATATATTCTGGGTGACTTTTTCACTTTTTTTCCTCTTTCTTTTTTTTTCTTTTTCCTTTCTATTCTGTTGATTGTTATAAGGAGAATTTTTTTTTTCCACTTCTGTCATCAGTTTGATCTTTCTTCCTTGTCCCTGTTTCTTTGGGTTTCTTACAGGTGGGGAAAACCTCATACTGCAGTTAAATTTTTGAACACTGATGGGAAAGTGCTTTAATCCTTCTGAAAAGGAGTTTCAGGATTTTTTTAAGTAATTAGAAAGTGCAACGGGGAATCTACAGAAGACAAAGGACTTGGGGGTTTAGAAAAAGAAGTTTGATTAGGGCCACAAAGTGACGTAAGTCATGCAGATATGTGTGCGACATAAGCACGGGAAAAGAGTTTTGTTAATGAATTTTAAAAGAAAATTAAAGTCTAGAGCAGGACTGAAGAGAGGAATAAAATGGCTTGTTGGTGATGCGCTGCTGTGCATATGCCTGTTCATAGTAGCACCTAGTGGAAGTGGTTTTGTGCTTCGAAGCTGTTGGCAAAATTGACATTCAGAGAAACATAGAAGGGTGGCACATGCTTCATTTTGTTAGCCCTGAGGCTAGAACTGGCACACTTCTAGAGGAACTGGGGCCTTTTTGCTGCCAAAAACTTGCTCCATTTCTTTCTAGTACAGATGGGATTCACTATGGAGGTCTAAACAGAAAGTGGTGCTTCTCAGAATGCACACACAGGCAACATGTTGGGTAATTTGTAAGTTTCTTACTGAACAGCACAGAACACTGATACACTGCGATACCACCACCATGACCATTAATCTTGTGAGAGCTGGTAATTGGTGGCTCTTTTCTTGTTTTAATCTGGAGGAGATACAGAAGTGGGTCCTTAGGCTGGTGTAATAAATCTGTGCGTATGCAGGTACAGGCACATAATGTCCATAACACAAGCTGATGAGTCCTGGGATGTTTGCAGTGGATGTCTGTATACTCTTAATGTGAATAATTGGTATTTCCAGTATTCTTACTGACAAGTACCGTACCCCTTTCGTGATTGCATTTCACACATAGCAGTCCTTCTCCAGGAGGGGACTGTGATGTCCACAGGGCAGGGCAGGACCCGGTGTGTGTCACTGCATACTTAATGTTGTTCCCAGTCCCGGAGCTGCTCTCGGGTGTCTTCCAGGCTGACTACAGCCTTTACTTCATTAATTGCCTCTATTGTTTTTTTGCCCCACTTCGTGCTGAGACAGTTCCTAATCTCCATGTGTAAATCAAATAACTTCTCAAATCTCCAGAGAAGCTGTGGATTAGGGAGGTTTTGGTCACTAAAACCTGTCTGGTTGTCTGATGCTTACAACACCCTGTCATTCCCAAGAAGCTCTCATAGTGCTGGTAGCCAACAGGCAGTCGTCGCCCTTGGCAGCTGAGAGAGGCAAGGGTGATGCTGAGGACCTCGCAGGAGGTGGTATGAGCAGCACTTCACACAGCTCCCCTGCTGAGGGTTTCCCATTAGTGTGGCCATCTTTGCAGTTGTGAAGTTTAGCTTTAAGCTGTTTCTTCTTATGTGGAAATATTTAACACAGGAAGGTTTCAGGCTCAACCTCTGCTCACTTGCTGTGGTGGTGGCATTTGTTTTCTTCTTATACTCTTGCTAGTGTCTCTGGTTTTACATTGTATGCAACAGTGCTAAGTATCTTGAGTATGTCTTGGGAGATAATGACATCGTTAGAAGTGAGAAAAGAAGAAAAATACTTTTATCTCTTCAGCTGGACTTCTGGTGGGTATGGCGATGTGTGGCTTACAGAGCAGTAAAGCCATCACCCACGCTCTGTAGAAAACCATATGCACAGAACTGGCTGCCAAGATGTATTTTGTCACCAGTTTGGTGGTGCTGATTCTGCAAGTTCTTTGGCTGTTTGTACAGGTTTGATATGTGGTGGTGGTTTTACTTCCATTTGACCATTGTAGAAGTGTAGTTGAGGGGAATATTCTCACAGACACTGAGGAGGCCTGTTGGAGAGAGCAGATGTTAGTCACAAAGCAGTTTTTTGCTCAAAGTGGATAGGTTTACCTGTGTGATCGTGTTGTTGTGTTGTGTTGCACATGTGGCTGTGGCATGCGTGTCCTTCCTCAGAGTCCCAAGCACCAGAAACGGCAAGGTCCTGGCCAGGCATCCTCAGTCCTTGTTAAATCTTCCTCCATCAACTCCTTTAAAACCTCAACAACCGGAGAGTGAGGGGGAGGGAGTGGGGGAGAGGCTGCCAGATGCTTTTTTTGGTCTCTTTTTGAAACTCCACCAGAGTTTTCTCTGCCCTTTTAGAGCAGAGGCAGCGAAACGCTTGGTGTTTTACATGCTCCGTGGTGACTGTAACTGCGTTACGGTTGTACGTACTTTCCGGTCTAGGCACAGCCACAAGGTAAGGCACCAAGTCGGTAACTGCGTCTTGTAGGTTTAAAACTTTAGCTGCAGAGGAATGGGGATTTCCCCCTCCCCCCGGAGCCATGGGGGGCTCTGGCTGCCCTCTGAAAAATGGGAGCTGCCAGCATGGGACTGCTGATAGTGCACAGAAGAATGGATGCGCACGCACATGTAGGCATAGGCACATGTATGTGTTTGTATGTGTGCTTACAGATGTTTATGCCAAGGTTCAGCTTTTCCATTTTCGTTGTGTCCACATGGGATATCCGGAACGAAGCTTTACAGAGAAAACTGAAGTGAAAAAAGTTGCCAGCTCTGAGCAGAGATTTCTCTAATGTCCCAAAATTAGAGACTGAGCAGCGTCTTCCAGTCTTTATTCCTTACCAAATGGCAGCAGCATTTGCAGTCTTTGTTCCTTACCGAGGTCTGTGGAAGAGGCTTCAGCATGCAACAGCCCAAAACAAAGTGTCTCCCCGAGGCTTGCTCTTCGGGATGTACGCAGTTTTGGTCTCATTTAACTATACTTCTGATACTTCTGGAACTAAAGCCAAATGGGTGTGTGCTAGAGGGACTTTCTCATCAGATTTTTTTTAATGATTAAAATTTTGTTTTGGCATAGAATTTAAAAGAGCGAAGAGGTGGATTTCTTTAGGAAATGAGTGTCAGAGATCAGAGGGATAATTCATCTGCTATTTGTATTGTATACATAAGTATATATATGCACACGCACACTAAAATGTATACTACAATATAATATATATATTCTCTCTATATGTATATAATAAGGCTTATCTTGTAAACCTCCTGCAAGGAATTTTGTGGTGGGTTGTAGTGTAATGGTGAAGGCAAGTGTATTCCCTGGGTTTCCCTGAAATGTATCTCTGCTGACCTTTGATTTTATGGTGGTACTGATTTAGGTTGTATGTTTTTATCTTACTGTTTGATGTACCCTTCTCTTTAAAAATTAAAAAACAAAACCAAACAAAACAAAAATATATGTTGGAAAGTTTTAGCTCTCCAGGTAGAAAAAAAAATATTTAAAATGTCCTCAAGCAACATTCAGTTGTCAGAAATGAAGAATGAAGCCTGGAAGCCGGGCACCAGGCATTCATTTAGGTTTTTTGGGAGGGGTTTTTTTTGGCCCTTTCGAGCAGTAGCCTGGTGCAGGTGGCACGATGCCGTTTTACTTGCAGTATCCGTAAAGCCAGGAGCGGTTTTGTGATGGCTCAGAGTCGCTGCTCGCTCTGTTGTGGTTTGGTTTCGCCTAAGCAACGTGCACAAACCTGTCGGAGCGCAAGGGACGAGCTGCTCGCTGCTCCCCAAAGGTCTCCCTCTCTGCTGCGGCCTCTCCCGGGAATCTCCTGCCTAGCTCCGGGCGGACACGGCACTGAGCGAAGTCTCCTGAGGAGCAGATCCCAGCCCCGGCAGCAAGCTCCCAGAGCCGATCCGGCGGCGGCTCTGCGGGGAGTCCCGTGTAGCGCCACGGCCTGTCCCGACGGGAGGCTCCTGGAGACGTTCCCCCGCGCTCTCAGGGGAGGCCCGTGCAGGGCCCTTCAGCCCCTTCCCGCCCCTTCCTTTCCCTCGCGTTCTCCTGGCCGGGACCCCCCCTCCCCGGCCCCGGGGGCGGAAGAACGGTGGGTGGGTGGGTGGCGGGTGCCCGAGGCGAGCCCCGGCCGCGGGAGGTTCTCCTCGGCCGAGGCGGGAGCAAGGCTAGCAGCGTCGGGGCTCGGGTGTGTCCCTGCCGGCCTGGGGGTAGTGGAAAGGCAGTCTTCTGCCGTCCCTGCCTTCTCATAACCGGCACCAAGTGCCAGCCATTGTGTGCTTAGTGACAATTAGTTTCTCATCCGAGCGATGTGTTGTGATGTTTTTCTTGCTTTCTAACATTGTTTGGCACTGTTTGNATTCTGAACCTGAGTAGTTATGGTTTACCTTAAAAATTAATTCTTTTTGAAAAGGGTCTAAAAGTTGCTAACTTAAGAAAAAAACAGTAAATCTGCAAAAATACTTTTATTTAATTTCCCTTTCCCTGAGGTCTGAAGTGAGAAATGTGCACATCAGTTACATGCCTTAGCCCCCATGTACAAAACACACTATGTTCTTTAAAACAAATGACAGACTTATGACGTATATCAGTGATGTAATTTTTTTTTTGTGGCACATACATGTTCAATCCCTGAAGGACAAAAGCTGAAAATTACTTTTCCTGTTATGGAAATACACATCTGAAAATCATCCTCCAGCGGACTCAGATAATTAGAAGGAGCACATGAAAACGTTCCAGGTACTCGGTGAAGCACAAATGGGAAAAAGCAGCTGTAATAGCTTTAAGCCCACATTGTCTTAGCACTGAAAAGGGGCATAAAGGCAGGTGGAGGAGTCCTGGCAGCTCTCTGCTTACCACCCAACGCTTTGTCACCGGCTGCACAGCAGTCAGGACCCAGCAACAGTTACCTGGACCTGAGGCTGTGTTCATACAGACCGAAAGAAAGGACTGCCTTTGGATTTAAAGTGACTCCTTTATTAATGGGATGGTGATACTTAACACTAGTAACTGGGTTTAAGCCTGGTGGTTTTAAGCCTGGAAATTTACTGGTGTCTGATGTGTTTTGTTAATTTAAAGCCTACTCAGTTGTTGTTTTCAGTATCCTACATTCATCAGGACAGTAAATGCACCTTGCAAGTCATCTTCCTTTTTTCTTTTTTTATCTTAAAGCTTGGCTCTTCTTGAGTTGCTTTGTGAAGCTAAAAATCTGTAGGACTTTGAGCGAGCAAGCAGGCTGCTTGGATACTGAGTATTTATAGTGTTGTAAAGAAGCTGGAAATTTATTGGGTAGTAAAGATAACTTCATTGAAACTTTTCATTTGGCAAACATCAGATCTTTGGGGTTTTTAATCAGTAAACCAGACAGTTTCTCAGTTGTTCTTATGTTGCTGTTCCAGTATGTACCTCACAGGGAGGATGTCCACTCATAAAATAAAGGTAAATGAAAAATACACCAAGAACCCCTCATCACTAGTGGAGAAGTGGTACAGCTGCAGGAACAACTTTCAATCCTGACATAGCTCTCTCTGCAGTTTCTCTGAGGACATAAACACAGGAAGTGCAGGTGGATTATCCTGCCAGCAGTGCCCTTGCCAGGCAGCACAGCTGCTTGGTGCCCGGCAGTCACACAGCCAGAACCTGAATGTCCTTGCTGTGGAAATCCTAGGTATTCCCACAACTCCTTCAGTGCACGCAGCAGTCTGAGCACAGCCACATCCACACAGGGATCAAAACCTCTGTGCATTCCCACCACAAACTGGGAAGTTTGCTGCAGCAGGTTATGTTTTTAAGGTTAACCACCATCAGTAAGTCATTATTTGCAATTCTTCTCTTTGGTAATTGTGTCGGTTTTGACTTTGGGTGTGCCACCTGAAGTTAAAAGTATAAGCAGGAATGGGTTGCTGGATTCTGGTGTTAGCATTAAACATTACAGTCACCCTGCTTCTGCTTTCTGTCATCTCTTTCTGATGGACTGATCACAGCAAGCTCATCCAGGATAAACCAGGCTGAGATCTAAGTGGCCATCCTGTCTCAGAGAAAATGGGTAGCTGGTTTGTATGTCTGGTTAGTTGTTTATTATTAAATGGTACGCTTACCGTCGGTGAGGAAAACATGAAAATTTCTGTTTATGTCAACTAATTCAAGGATGAAAAGAAGACTAAAAAATGCCCTTCTGGCCTGAATAGGAAATTTGGGGACTCAACAAGTTCTTCAGTTTGTTTTCCAAAATTTAACTGTTACTAATTTTGAAGTTTGTTAATAAAATGACATGCCATAAAGGACACAATTCTGTACGGAAGGAATGAAAAATCAGAGTCTGTTCATTATTGACTATTGTCAGTGTGGTTCAATGAGCAAAAACTAGGACAAGTGATCTGAACATTAATATTACCACTGCTTAGGGTTGAAAAAAGTTGAATAATGACTGGGTTAATCAAATTAGTTGCAAGTGATAATGCTGAACCTCCGTATTCAGCCCCATCCAAATTCCAGATATGCTTCTGATTAAAAAGCATGATTTTTCAGCTTTTTGCTTTAAGCAGTGGAATACAGAGGGTTTTGTGATAAAAGTACAGTTAGTCCTCTATTTTCTAGGATCCTTTATAAGCCATGGAACAAGTAGAGCAATACAGCACAATGATTTCAGTGGTATTTTAGGTTTTATCATAGTAATTAAAATCACTACGAATGCTCCTCTCACAGTGGTTCATAGAGGATGCATCAGGCACTGCACATCACAGAGGGGAGACGAATGGAGGGAGCAAGGTCGTCTGGGGGCACTAGGTACGAAACATTTGGTGACTTTAGAATATGTTAATTCAGAAGTTAAGGTTATTTTTCTCTTGTAAAGCTGAGAAGGGTGTGGTCTGAAAGAGACATCAGGAAAAGGGGGGGGGGAATGGTTTATTTTACAGCCCACTGGAAGGGCCCGGAGCTTGTGCGTTTACATTTTAGCACGGAGTTTGCTGAAGATCTTTATTTCCCCCCCCGCCTTGGTTAATTCCCCAGAACACATAGTTAATAAAGCAATTTCTATAATATTTATACATAATATGGTAGAAACATAGAGGCCCAAAATACACTTTAGTTGTATTGTTCCAGAAACAGTTACGCGACCTGTATGTGTTCCAACTCTGTACACACAAATTTTAACAATACTCATCCTTATGTTTTTATTTACAGCAAACCCCTTACTTTTATACATATATAATATCTCTAATTACGCGAATGTTAAATAAAACATTTTTGGATGAAGTATCTGTGAAGAGACATCTATTAGTGATTCTGACATGTAAAGATACAGCAGTTAACAACAACTAGAAAAACGTTCAGTCTGCAGTTGTGCTAAGCTATTACGGCCACAGATTGCTAATAAAATATTAGTACGGGTAAGTTCAGCTGTGTTCTGTCCTGGACCCCGATATCAATGGCTGAAATGTGCCAGAAAACCAGATGAAATGAATTTGCAAAATAATAAGCTACTTGCATTTAAATAATCTTCTTAAAGCAGCAAAAATGAAGAAATACAATTTCCAATTTTGTTTCATTCTCGTTTTCTGAGGCAGGAAGATGAGATGAGTTAGGTACGAAATGTTGTTCCAGGATGCGTGTGAGAATACAGCTACAGACAGGGGAGGAGGGACAGTTTCAGAGCTGCAATAGCCACATTTTGGCTTTTTTTAACGCTGTTTGTCAAAAGCAGCTCCTTCCGAGCTAGTTTTGACACTGTATGACATAGTTACCCTGTAAACGCTCTACAGGAATCATAGAGTGACTGCACTGTAACTACTAAAGCATAACTTTTAAAGTAACATTTGCTATTTCTTCTTCAGTTTAACTTCACTCTCCCTTTTTTTTTATTTGAGAGAGAGAGAAGGCAAGATATTCTTTAAAATACACAATGATCTTTGAAAAACTATAAATAAGCTGGAAGGAAACAAAACCAGATGCTTATTTGACTGCAAGTTGTACAAAGCACAGTAGTGGTTTTTTTACTTCTGCCTTTAACAAAAGACTCACTTTTATTTTTGATGTTACTTTATTTTTTGTAGCCATAAATGGGTGAGTAATTCGCATAGCTTTTGGCACAAGTTCTTCTGTAAGCTGAAAAATGAAATTCTAAAACATCTCTGTATTGGAGAAACTTTGTTTTTTGGTCTTTATAGTGCAGTAACAAGGTTTGCCTTTGGAAAGATGTTTTAGTGTTAGTCAGCATGTGGTATCAGGATAAGTGCTTTCTTTAACTTGATATAATGCTTTATCATTGTGTTTGAAGATGGATCAAAGAGGAAGGAAAGAATAACAGAAGTTGTTGGTGGGTGCTGTGAGCAGCTTTAGTTTTTCTCGGAGGTTTCAGTGCCTTGTGTTTAACAGTACTGGGATGTAGCAAATCCCATTGTCTGAGACGCAGTGTCACTGCCAGAAGAGGTTATGAGGTGGGAATGCGTCTTAAGTGATGGAGAGGAGTCTGCCGTAGATGCGAGACAAACGTGGGTGGCTGTCGGGGGCAGTCCTGTATGACTGCACTCCTGTCCAGCGGACACAGGGGTTTGCAGAGCACCCTGTCCTGTGGGGCTGAGTTCCTGCCACACGCAGCTCATGCCTGCAGTGTGTTGAGAACCCGCAAAGCGTTCAGTCCTCCCTTTGACTTCACTGAAAGGGAGGTTTCAGAAGGGTAGTGTTTTAAGCAGTTTGTTGGTTGGATTCTTATCGCTTCAATCACAGATCATCATCTGCGAAAAGCCAAGGCTGCGTAAAAGAGACCTCAGGGTAAATTTTGTCATGTGTGGCAAGAGGTGTGAAGTGGTGATTTAGGTCACTGATCTCCCTTCGTGTCTAACTTGTGCAGTTCCTTGTGCAGTAAATAAATGTAAATGTGCTGATGATTGGCTGGCTTGGTTTAGTTGCTTTCCACTGACGAGGTGTGCTCTGGACAGGAATGAGAGGCAGGCTGTACTGAATCTCGGCCAGACACCATCTTTTCTCGGGATGCTTCTCTGCCAGTGTCAGATTCTGTAGGCAATTTGGTTGCCAGAGCTCATTGGGTAAATTTTTCCTGAATGTTGCTTTCCAAGCAATACTTTGTACAGCTGTCAGATTTTAATTACATTTCTGGAGACAGGAGTCTTAGATGAACTGTCTGTTGATAACATCTTCCATCGTGTGCTAGAGCTTGGCCAAACAGAAGCAGCAGTACGGGTGCCGCGATTGCTGGCTGGCAGACATAGCAGGACATGGCCACTCTTGCTGCCCCATCCCAAACGTGGAATACTTATTTTTGATCCTAAAAGAGGCAAAACAGCACTGCCAGTTTCTCTAGTGTGCTTTTTTGCTCTACTTTTTCTATTTAAAAATTTCTTCACCTCTTCCAAGCTCCACCAGTAAGTTATAGTATCATCCAAAGTACAGAAAATGGCCTCTAGTTGTCCTGCCAAAAGCTCTTCATTTTCATCTTTGAGAGTTGACGTTATTCTTCTTGACCTTTTTGCCCTAGACCTCCCTGACTCCAAAGTAATCTCTTGACATAATTTCAAATAATGAGGAACTCCTCTTTGGAATTACACAGATAACGTTTTTGATGGTATGTGTGATAGTCTGAAAGATACAGTCAAATTGTTATTTAACTGGAGCAGTGTCAGTGTCCTATTTTTAAATTATTCATGCATTTTGAAAGCTGTGATGAGGGGTAGAAAGCCACCAGCTGTGTGGTAACCTTAAAATATATGTCAGTTATCACACCAAAAAAAAAAGAAGGAAGGAAAACAACTGTTAGATGCCGTTTTGCAGACATAGATTATTTTTCCTGGCTTAGGAAAGAGAATCTTCTGAATTGTGTGAATTTATGAGTTGGTATTGAATGTCTTAATGCTGACAGTAGTACTGCATTTGGTCTTGATGTTTGCTGAGTGGTGTTCCTGTCTAGCCCGTCAGTGCCGGTAACTTCTTTATTACATAGGATCTAAGGAGAGCCCCAGTCAGCAAGACACCACTAGTGGTCAAGTAATTCTGAATCCTAGTCACCTCACCTATAGATTTTTGTGACTCCTTCCCTCTGGAGTGTAAGGTGGGGACAGAGCTGTAGGTGGTGTTGGGCTATGAGGTAGAAGTTCAGGCTGAGGTCTTCTGTGCATGGTGGCCGTTGGGCTGGTTTGCTGCTCTGCCTCTTCCAGCCCCATATGGAACAGGCAATTAAAGTGAGCAGGGATAAAGGTAGAAGAGCAGAAGCAGCTGCACCAGCACCTCGAGCAAGGCTTTTCTTTGTCTTCTTGGGAGAGCCTGTGCTGACTGGCTGCGGTCAGGCAGTCTGAAGGCTGTCTGTAGGAGAAATCACCTCAGACAGGATGGAGAAGATGCTGCTGCAAGGTCCATGGCGAGGGTTGTCTGGGAATGGCATGTGGTTTTTAACAGGTGGTGCCTTTTCTTACCCATCTGAGCACAGGATCGGTGTGTGCCCTGACTCTGGGCTATTTTGCACTGGGTAAAACATGAAGTAACCGAACAAGTAGGAAAGCCCGGTGGTGACACACTGCAATATGTTTGGGAAACCAGGTTCTGACCTGCTGCCTCTGAAGTGTAGCTCGGGCCCTGCAGGATTTATGAGCTCCGGCAGAAGACTGCTAGGTGTGCCCAAAACAAGCTGGCCTCTTGAGTGGCTCGCATCTCTCTACACTGTGCTCCTCTGAGCCCTGGGTTTAGGGTGGCCAACGTGAATAAACCTGGCAGTCCTGAGCGTTGTGTACTTGCCCTTCTAATGGGGTTAATTGTTGGCTAAGGGGAGGCTGGGGGTTGAATTGTACTTAGGCTCCGGATTCGAAACAGTGTCAAGCCCCATCTCTGGCAGTTGATGTCTGTGCTACCACTTTCTGTATGGGATTCTTCTCCTGCTAGGCTTGGATGAGGAATATCTAGCCACTTCTAGCCAGGGGCTTTCTGTGGGCTTGTGTAGTTGGTTTTGCTGTGCGGACAGGCAGTGTTCATGCACTGATGGATGGGCTATTACCCACCCTCTGTGTGGTACAAGCAGCTGTGGCTTGAAGGTGGATCTCAAGAACCTTTGGCATAAGCAAATGTAGTCTGGAGTTTTTGTTGTTAGGCTGTGTTGTGTATGTGAGTTGCTAATGTGTCAAGCTTATGAACAAAAGTGGGATAAATATGAAGACATGTAAATTTCATATCATTTGTAAAATGATAAGTGAGAGAGTTTCCTGGCAACAACTGTTACATTGTTTGGTCAAATAAATGAAGGCAGCTCAAAGAGTCCTGTTATCAGCCTCAGATTTTGAACACAAAGGGCCTTCAACTTATCAAGTTTATTGCATTCATTACTGTTCAGAAAAGCAGAAATCCAAAACAGTAATCACTTACTGTTAAAAAGGAAGAGCATTTGACTGGGACCTCTTGTTGTTAAATACAGATGACCCCGAGGGTGGGTCATCCACCGCCTCTCTGACCAAGCTGGCTCTCACCACCCTCATTGTGAAAAATTTTCTTCTTATATCCAAATACTGTTGGATGTAAGAAATAGAAGTCCTCTACTGCTCTTCACAGGGAGAAAACACCTGTGGAAGTGATGGTGCTGTGAGGGAGAGGGTGGGAGGAGCTCAGGAACGAGCAGTGGAGTGGTCTGTATAGGTTTTGCGGAGCTGCTTGTGGGGAGCCTTTTATCTTTCATCGTCAGCCATAACCATGAAGTCAAAGCAGGCACATAGTAAACAAAACTGTCCTATGAAATGTCTGGAAATAATTTGGTGCTGTCTTATAATAATCAAGGAGATTCTAGGAGCTGAAAGTCTTGATTACAGTAAATTTTCTGTCTTTGGCATGGCAGCTTCCCTTTAATCAAAAAAAAAAAGATAAAGCAGCTATGTAGCATGAACTGGTCTGACATGGTCTGCTGGACTTAGCCCAGTTATTGGCACAGATGTGTAGGTGCAGCTGTACTGCTGGACTCCTGACACCTGTTCTTGGTGTTGTTACTCTGTGCGTGTGTCAAGGGTCAGGGCTGGGCCGGCCACCAACACAATGAGAGGTGCTCCCTGTTACCCCTCTTCCCCCTCCCCATGGGAAGGGAAAGGGGATAGAGAAGAGAGAGACTTGTGGATTGGAAAAGAAAACTAAAACTACTTCAATGTTAATAATAGCAATAAATGAAATATACACAAATATGCACAAAAGCCAATACCAAACTCAAACTCCCCTTGGTGTAACTATGTCACCATCACCACTGATGCTGTGACAAGGCCTCAGCAGCAGATGGGATCAGCATCGAGGGCAGAACAGACGGAGCTCTCCTCACATGACGGCCATTGAAGTGCAGGAGAGGAAGAGAGGAGAAGAAGGAACTGCCCCTCAGTTTTATATCAGATATGAATTCATAGGATGATGGAACCTTTAGCTGGTCAGTTTAGGGAGCAGCTCTGCAGAGTGGTCTCTTTCTGTGGAACGTCTGATCTCAGGAGCAGTCACTGTGAGGAGAGAAGAGTTCTTCTTTTAAATCAACAAATCTTAAAATGTGCTAACATTTGTTTCTGTTTAACTTTGATGTTAATCATAGTTCTATTTAATCATTAATCACAGCATCATTAAGGTTGGAGACAACCTGTAAGATCATCAAGTCCAGCCGTTGAACCAGCAGCCCTGTGCTCACTAATGTGTCACTATGATGCTCTACTGCTATTTTCACAACTTCTATCCTGATTTTGTGGAATAAACCAATTTTAAGACACATTAAATACCAAAGAAATCAGAAGTTATGCAAAATTTAATTTGTGCAGTATTGTAATACTTGCAGCTGTCTGAAAGATTAGAAATTAATTGCTTCTCATTGGAAAGGAATTTTTAATTCTCCTGGCTATGTGGGCTTTACGGCGTCTGGATTTTTAACTTTGTATCTTGAAAGGCTTGGTAAATAATTCTGGCTAACTTCTGTTTCCTTTAAAAGGCAAATATTGTGCAAAAATCATCTTTTTATATTAAGTTGAAGGATCAAATACTTGGCAGTTCAGCAATGCAGTTTTAACACTACATGCTCATCCTTCATAATGTGTTGCGTTGCTTCTGAATAATTTATTGCAATATTTCCTTGCAAGTTAGTCCTAAAAAGCTGAAAAATGATGGCATGGTTTACATGTCTCCAACCTGGGTATCTTCCAAGTCTCAGTTCTAAAAGCTGCCTGAGTGTGTAGGGAGCTAACTTGGTGATGTAAGACTTCTCATGGCTGAGCCCTGAGATGCAGTGAAGTTTAGCTAACACATGTGCTGCAGTCTGGAGTCAGGGAGAGGAGAGGAGTCAGAACCCAGAATCTGAGCTGAGCTCTACAACGGTCTCAGTGTCTGCTGCCTCTTGTTGGCTGCAGCAACACTTAGTGAATACACAAATCTGGTTGCAAACCATGGAGGGATTCTGGTTTCCTGAATAAAGCTGATAAAATTTAGGCATTTGTTGAATGAAATTCCAAATTTGGGAAATTGCAGATTTTATTAATCTTGATATTAAAATTGATATTAATTTTCAGTACAGTGCTACAGCACTGTCCAAAGATTTGCTCTCTCTACTGTGTATGTTTAAAATTCAGGCACTCCTTTCTTTTGGTCTGTGTTTATTTCCTACATAATAATATGGAATGGATGTACCAAAGGGCAATTAGCAAAAGGAACTTTTGTTTGTGATCTCTCTCAGTGTATAGCTTTCTATGGTTGCTATATGGTTTTAACATGATAGGATGTTTTTTAAATGCTAGGAAAAATCACAGAAATAACTAGCATTAAAAAGAAAAAATCAAAGTACTTAGAACAATAAACCCCAGTGTTAAAATTGCCCAGGCATTTAATTAATAATTTGAACAGTGTGCAGTGAAATGTGCAGAAAGGCTTTGGTTCTGCAAAACACTCCAGTGTGTGCTTAACTTCAAATGCATCCTTATGTCCTCTAGATTTAGGATTATTCCTGTTCAGAGCTAAGCATGGCTTAAACATTGGCCAGGTGGTGGACAAGCTTATTTCACCCTTGCCCAAGGTCATGTGCTGACCAGCACTTGTGTCCTGGGCAGGTTGTTGGAGGGGTGTGAGGCAGTACCTTGGCTCATAGTGACACTGTACCAGTGGATGAGCAGCAGGGTCATGGGGCAGTGATTTTTAAGAGAGAGAATATTTGCTCCGCTTGTCATAGCACCTGCTGGGCATCTGCCAGGCTCCTGCCAGGTTCTGATGGTGCTGTGGGTGTCCATGGAATGGGACATGGCATTTCACAGAATTACAGAATAGCTTGGTTTGGAAGGAACCTTAAAGATCATCTAGTTCCAACCCCCTTGCCATGGGCAGGGACAGCTTCCACTAGACCAGGTTGCATAGAGTCCTATCCAGCTTGGTCTGGAACACTTGCAGGGATGGGACATCCCATTCCTGGTGTCCCACACGTGGCAGTGTGAGGGCCATGTGGGCAGTCTCTGGTTTTGAGACATCAGGATTCTTGATGTCATACTTCAAATTCAAACATAATGCTTATTTAAAGCTTTTTTTGCTATTTATAACAGCCAGCAATGTGCTCTTGTGGCCAAGAAGGCCAGTGGTGACCTGGGGCGCTTTCAGAAGAGGTGACCAGCAGGTCAAGGGAGGTTCTCCTCCACCTCTATTCTGCCCTAGTCAAGCCACATCTGGAGTCCTGCGTCTCGTTCTGGGCTCCCAGTTCAAGAGAGACACTGGAGAGAGTCCATCAGAGGCTAGGGAGATGCTGAAGGCACTGGAGCATCTTTGGCAGGAGGAAAGGCTGAAAGCCCTAGGGCTGTTTAGCCTGGAGAAGAGCAGCCCCAGAGGGGAGCTTCTCAATGCTGAGCAAGAGCTGAAGGCTGTGGACAAGAGGCTGGGGCCAGACTCTGCTCACTGGTGCCCAGGGACAGGCCAAGGGGCACTGGGCACAAACTGGAACCCAGGAGGTTCCACCTGAGCAGGAGGAGAACCTTGTTTGGTGTGAGGGTGTTGGAGCCCTGACCCAGGCTGCCCAGAGAGGTTGTGGAGTCTTCTTCTCTGGAGAGACTCCAAACCCATATGGAGGTGATCCTGGGCAACCTGCTGTGGGTGCCCCTGCTTTAGCAGAGCGTTGGACTGGATGATCCCCAGAGGTCCATTCCAGCCCCTACCAGTCTAGGGTTCTAATATTTTAAGAACCAGACACAGCCCTGACCAGGTGAAAGCAATGCACTCTGGTTTTGTTTGACAGAGCCAGGACCATGTCCCAGAGCAGCTGCTTGGTCAGCAGTAAGGCAGTCCACTTTCTTTTTCACATTTGCTGAGTCATACTAACAAAATCCAGGACATCATACACTCTAGATTAATATCAGTTTACAGGGCTTTGTCTATTTGCTATAGAGTGGTATTATTGAAATCAGAAACTGTATTGTGATCCTTCTCTTTTCCCAGACCATTTCCATCTCATGTGGGTGTATATTGTCCTGTCTCCTTGAGCCACATAATTGGAGTTCTTTTCAAAGTTTGGACAGTACTTTTTCACCTGGTCAGTGAGGAATTACTTTATTTTTATCAACTTCGCAACAACAGTTGGAGGTCATCAAGTCTAACTGTTGACCCAACACCTCCGTGCCACTAAACCAGGTTGTCAAGTACCACATCTCCATCTGTTTTGAACCCTTCCAGGGATGGTGACTCCACCACTGCCCTGGGCAGCATGGGCCAATGCCTGACAACTCTCTTAGGAAAGAACTTTTTCCTAATATCCAAACTGAACCTCCCCTGGAACAACTTGATGCTGTTTCCTCTTGTCCCATAGCTAGTTAGCAGGGAAGCAGGGCCATGGGGAACCATGCTTTAACCATGGGACTTTATGATTATATATATATTAGCTTAAAGGTCTTCATACAAGTTTTCAGTTTTAAAGCTGCTGCAATGTGCTGGTGTAAAATGCCTATTTAATTTTTGCTTTCAACAACACTTGCA
The DNA here is from genome assembly GCA_013399015.1 of Galbula dea. NCBI lineage: Eukaryota > Metazoa > Chordata > Aves > Piciformes > Galbulidae > Galbula > Galbula dea. Next base: position 40,852 of record VWZX01010090.1, read on the forward strand.
TTCTTGATCTAGAATAAACTGCGGGGTGTAAGCCTTGCCTAAACACACCATGCTAAGCTAATCATTAAACTTTGTGCTATTGCAGGAACAGTTGTTCCTACATAAAGCAAGATATGAAAATAACACAGTTTATTAGGTTCCTAGAGGGAAAAAGGGAGAAGTGAATCTCAATTACTGTTTTCTGAACAGTGACAGAAGTGACAGATCTTCTCAAGCATTCTGCTTTTAAACCTGACTTCTCTACAGCCTTTCGCTGTGTTCACCATGCATGTTAGGGTCTGTGAGTTCTTTCCAGGTGTGGCTGGAGAGATGAGTTCCAGCAGCAGTTTGAGGGAGCACTGGCACCCTGTGGATGAGGACACGGAGGTGTGCTGCAGGGTTTGTGCAGAGCACGCATGCAGTGGGACCACACAGTGATGACAGGTGCTCCCAAGGACATGTTACCAGGATTGTTAGGGTTTCTGATGGGTTTGCTTTGGTTTGTGTGAGCCTGCAGAGGATTGTGCAGGGTTTGTTCTGCACATCTGTGGCCAGCTGAGAGGTGTGGATGCTTTAAACAATGGTAACTGACAGTATTCCAGATGTCTACTGTCACTTTCTGTTCATCCTGACATTAAAAAAAAACAAACCAAAAAAACCCCAAAACAAACAAACAAAACCCTAAACCAAACCAAACAAAAACCAACCCAAAACACAAAGACCCCAAACCAAACAAAAAAAATCCCAAACTACCTATGTATAATTTATATTTATCTTGTCCAAGACTATTTATCTTGTCCAATTTGTCTTGTCCAAGACTATATGAATCTGATTTTAAAATTAAGATGAAAGCTATCAGTTTCTGGCCCTTTCTGGTAGGTGTTTTTAGGGTGTTTCTGTAGACAGTAGGTAGCTGAACTCTGTATTTTGTCTGTTTCGATGGGTGCAGCTTCTATGACAGCAGCATTTAGATCAATAGGTGTATGGTCTGTGACCCTCTGAATCAGGACATTAATGCCAGCTCTTAAAAGCAGTGAGCTAAGACATGAGGAAGTTATGTGGTGGGACAGAGCTTGGTGGTGGTGGGACACAGCTTGCCGACATGTCTGTGGGAGAGCCAGGAAATGGATTAACAGAAAAGTCATGCTGTTTCTTCCTGGAGATATTTTAGGGTTTGGTTTTTTTTTTCTCTATTTTTTTTTCCTCTTGCTTTCTAATTTGTTGTGGGAGAAATATCAGAGGTTTTCCACATGGTGCCTTGGTCTCAGCCTATCCAGACGTACAACTTAGACTAGCGTGAAGCAGATAGGAGTAACCTATGTAAATCTTTATTGGCTTTTTTGTAGGGAAGAGGTGGAGCTTATTTTTTTCCCTGTCACTGTTAATGGTGTTCTCCTAGAAGATGATGGATTTATAAATATGTTGAACATGCCTTTCCTGTTTTTGTCTTAGTTCTTTGCTGCTGACGTGCTCGCGCAGTGGCAGAACAATGAGCTGTGTGGTGTGACAGGTGAATCGCAGAGTTTACCTGCTGTACCGCTGTCCTCGGTGCCGCCGTTCGGTCGCCTCGGAATTCGACTTGCCTGATTAGTTGAGTGCAGCAGATTTTCAATTTAAATGTAACTTCATCTGCTTGATTAAAAATGTAACAGAACATTATCTGTTGCAAATAAATTTCAGAGGAAGAGATGATTTTGCCTGTTTAAAAATAACATCTGTTTATATTGGCTGGGAGCAGATGATTAATACCTCTCTAATTTCGAGGTTTACTAGTCCAGCTCACCTGTTTCTTTGCATGGATAGCTGAAATTGATGGCTGTCGAGTATAAACATTTACCTGTTGATGTTTATTTGATGGATTTCTTTTTTAAGGATAATATGGAATCCCATCATTGGGCATTCATTTATTTACTGCTCATCAAGATGATTGACAGTTTTGCCAGCAGCATAGGAAAAGGTTTTCCTTCTTGGTACACGCAAGAGAAATTTACTCCTAGGTGATAAGTGCCTTGCAGAAGAGAACAGATTTCTGAGATTTTTTTTTCCCTTCCAGCATTTATTGTAACAATGCCAGAGGGAGGCTGGAGGCTTGCGTGAGCCCCGCGGGGTGTGATAGGATGTGGGTGTCCAGCAAATAGCAGGGCAATCCAGCAGCTGTTGCTTCCTGGTGTGATGGCTTGTTTAAGCTGCAGAGCAAAACCAAGGAGGCTCCCTGCAGCTGAGATCTGGGATCTGCAGCAGTGTTGAATGGGAGCAGTTGGGTCTACTGGGTGTGCCTGCACCAGTGAGGACCCCAGATGATGCTGGGAGCCGGGGCTGCCAAGCTCATCCTTCCCACCACCATCAGCCAGTCCCATTTGCTGGCCGTGGCTCTGCCTAGTCCTCAGCATCCCCTCTTTGGCAAGCCCTAGTTGAGGCTACATCTGGAGTTTTGGGTCCAGTTCTGGACTCTCCAGAGAAGGAGAATCCACAACCTCTCTGGGCAGCCTGGACCAGGGCTCTGCATCCTTACAGCAAAGAAGTTTCTCCTGCTGTTCAGATGGAACCTCCTGGGTGTTTAGGCATTTCTCTGTGATCTTGGGCAAACAGCTTTGTTATTCTCTCTACTTCCCAGACTGCAGCAGATGTTTAAAAGCACCTGCCCAGATGTGCAAAACACTTTGAGTGGTTTATGAGAGTTGTATTGTTTCAACCAGTAAAAAGACAGTTTCTTCAGATTTGGTTGTTTGGGGTTTTTTTTAAATGCAGAAATTAGATATTACAGAAAGATCTACAGTCATTTCCTCTTGCTCCTACCCTAAAACTGTGAAAAAATAATTATTTTAATAGGAGATCAAAATGTGTTTAAATCCATTTCATATTAAGGTCACTGGAGAAAATGGTGTCAAATTTATGTCTTATCTTTACCTAACACCAAACAAAGTTCACACTAGGAACCGTTCCTCTGTTACATCCACAAGGTATTCACAGGATGGTGCTTGTGGCTCCTGGTTTTCAGCCATTTTGCCATGGTGGGATTTAAATCTGTGGCCAGTTTGCTGTGGAGCCTTTAGCAGGCTGCTTTCAGCTGGAGGAAATACAGTGCTCATCAACTCTTTTCTCCATGGTCCTTTTTTTTTTGTTGAAGGCTAAGGGCAGCATAGAAAGCAGTAATGCAGTTTTTTCCATGCAGTTTTTCATTCCTTAGCCAGTCTGGGTAGTCCCAGCCTTTTAGGACCACTTTGTATTGTTCCCAGAGCATAAAGTGACGGCTGCTCTGCAAAAGGGATCGAGTGCTAGGATTCTAGTGGAAAAGCCTGTGTGTGGCATGGAAATGCCCTACCACCACATTTTCTTGTGCTAGGTGGAGCCCCTTGTCCTTCCTTTTCTGTGGCACAAAGTAAGAGTTACGTCTAGCTTACCTGTGGAGTTACTCTCCTTTTTTCCTGTTGCAAAACACCTTGAAAAACTCAAGTAAGCATTTTAAGTTTGGATTTTTTCAAACATCAAATGTGCGTTGGCATGAAAACCTCACTCTTTTATAACCTTGACTTGCTAGCACTTGAGTTTGGCAGCAGAACTTTCCTCCCTGGCTGATGGATCTGCCCCCAGACACGCTTCATGTTCTGGCCAAAGTAACCCTGGATTTGCAGAGTAGCCCGTGGTGTTCAGCTTTGTCTTCTGCCGGCTTTCAGGAATCCTTGGTGGACCCAAGTACACATGGGAATTTGTTTATTCTTATACTATTATGTTCTCCTAAAAGCTAGGTTTGTTAAAATACAGCCTTGGTACTACCAGAGAGCCTGAGTGTTTGTCAGCTCAAGACATGAATGAATGCCTCTTATTTTACGCCACTGTGAAAATGGCAAACCACATCCAAGCAGCTTGGAAAAAAACCCTATATTTCTTCTTTTTTGTTTGTTTTGAATTGCCATTTGTTGTGTATTGTTTTGCCCTCTGCATTGTAAATACAGAAGGGTTCTATGTGCTAGGCATGTCAATAAACCTATTAGGGTTTTTTTTTTAGTATAGTCTATTTCTCTTTATTATATATGAGTGAAAGGGTTATTGTATTTTTAGATGGAGAAGCTCAAGACTAATCCAGGCTGCGTGGAAAACAAGGGGGTGTACTTCAGAGGATTTGCTGAAGTTCCGCTATTGTTGGCCCGCGAGGTCTCTAAACGCTCTTTCAATAGGCCTAGATGACCTCATCTTTCGCCGCTCGCTAATCCACAACCTCCATTTTCACAATGTCTTAGAAAAGTTTATTTAAGGAGACTTGCACTGGAACAATAGGTGATGCTTTGCATAAGTCATAAAGTCAAAGTTAAACAAGTACATCTATGTTGTACTTTGTATACTTAACACTGCAGGGGAAAAAAAAAAGTGACAAAATTTGCTATTAGGCTGGATTTTTATAATAACATTTTATTTTTATGCAGTGATGTTGAAACATAAAGCATCATGGTTTATAGTACAATCCATAACTAGTATTTGGATTTAGTATTTGTGGTATGATGATCATTTTTGGAAATGTGTTTGCTCCCTTTTTCGGTCAGTGCTAGGAGAAAAAAGAGTGGAACTGTCTTTTGGGGGAATTGTATTCCCATAGTAGGACCAAGGTGAACAATCACGTAACTCCGGAGTCCCATCATGGTGGGGGTTGGAAGGGACCTCTGGACAATAGCTAGTCCAAGCCCCCTGCTAAAGCAGGGTCACCCAGACCAGGCTGCCCAGGATCACCTCCAGCTAGGTTTGGAATCTCTCCAGAGAAGGAGACTCCACAACCTCTCTGGGCAGCCTGGGACAGTGCTCTGGCACCTTCACAGCAAAGAGTTGTGGTGACAGAGGTGCCTGGTGGAGAGGTGACGCCAGGTTCCCACGGCACCTTGTTGCAGGTCAGGTTCTCATCTATGCATCACCTGGAAGGCCTCAGCTGGCTGCTGGCAGAGGGTGCTTGTGGAGACACCACCCTGCAGGCATCTGCCAGCTATGGTACTGTGTTTTCCCATTAATGCCGTGAAGAAGACCAGAGCAATCCAAAGAACCTTGAGCTTCTTAGACTTCCTTCAAAATGTACTTTCTGGGAATCATGCAGAGCCCAGCTGCAGAAGGGGGAGAAGATAGTGGCTCTGCTGGGTTCTTTCAGGCTTCTCTGCTGTACCACAATCCTCCTTCGGCAGGAGAGGTGAAAGACGCCTGTAGCCACACCGCAGTTGTGTCGAGATTACACAAAGGATGGGATGATCTGCCCAGGTGTCAGCTCTTGGCAGCAGAGCCAGGAGTACCTTGACATCCTTGGGTCTGCTGTTCATGTCAAGGTGCCCCTGACCCATGACTGGGCTGGAGCAGGTCATTCTTCTCTTGTCAGTTTTGTTACTGCAGCTTCCCCCAGCAGCCAACCACCTTTGTCTCTGTTGGTCTGTCCATGAAGGTGCCAGGCTTCCAGTGTGGGAGTCTGTGGAGGATGAAGTCTTCGTTCCCAAAGAAGGGTCTCCCCAGCAAGGGTCTGCCCCCTTCAGCAGATGTGTGGGTTAAGGAGCTTCAGAAACCTGCTCAGCAGTTTCCTCTGGATTTTCTGGGAAGGTTGTAGTTTTATAATCATAGAATCATTTGGCTTGGAAAAGACCTCTAAGATCATCAATCCCAAATGTTGACCCACCACCCCCATGTGTGAAGTGACACGTCTATACGTTTTTTGAACCCCTCCAGGGATGCTGACTCCACCACTGCCCTGGGCAGCCTGGGCGAGGCCTTGACAACCCTTGTGGGGAAGAAAGTGTTTCTAATGCCCAATGTAAACCTCCTCTGGCACAACTTGAGGTCATTTCCTGTTGGCCTATCACTTGTTCCTCAGAAGAAAATATCATCCCCCTACCTCACTCCAACCTCCTTTCAGGTAGTTGTAGAGAGTGGGAGGATGTCCTCTGAATCTCCTTTTCTCCAGCCTAAAAAACCTCAGTTCCCACAGCTGCTTCTCACAAGACTCATGCTCTAGTGCTCTGTAATCTAGCAGGGAAGACAAGCTTACCTGAGATGCTGCTTCAGCCAGGGCTTTGAACTGCGTGCTGAGGATGGATGGAAAGCATGGTGATGCTTTTGCAAGGTAGCTCAAGTTATCTGTGGGTCCTGAGAAATGCCATTCTTCCATCCCCCTCTGATGGGGACTGGAGGAGCATAATTTTACCACCCCTTTTAGTTGAAAGCTTCAATGTGTTGGTGGCACAGAGCAGAGGTAATGCTCTGCAGAGGTTCTTGCTTTTAGTTTCTTTCTGGAATCTAGCTACATGCTACATAAAACTTCCAGTAAGAGTTAATTATAGAACATAAAAAGGATCAGCAAAAATACTTTTATGGCGCTACCCCAGAATGCTGTCAGGGTAGCTGATAAGCAAGACGTGTGTGTGATGTGCAGTTTTTTGACCAGTCACAGAGCCATAAAATAGGACTCAGAGGTTAAAATGCTGAAGTGACACCAAATAAGCAATTAGAGTAAGGTGTTGATCCCCTTCTCTGTCAGTCGTGCCACCTTCTCTAGCCATGGGATGGGCAGTTGGACCATGGAAATACTGGTATTTTCATTCTGATGGATGCCCAGGGTGAGGTACAGGAGGTGTCTGTATGTCTGTGCCTTGTACCCAGGCTGGCGCCGTCCCGAACCTCTAATGGAATCCCAGACTTGGGTTCCCACTCGCACCTCTTTCCCCTCACCTCTGTTTCTTCCCAGACCTTTTTCATCCCTTTCTTGTTCCTCCTCTGATTCCAGCCAGAGGATCAGATGGAGCCTGCCAGGAGGGTGGTTTTGCAGTGCTGCACTGAGCCCATTGACAGGCAGGTGAGGGGATGCTCTGAGAGCCTGCATGGCACAGAGTCTCCAGGGGCTGTGCACTGCCCGCCCTTCCACAGAGACACTGCGAGAGATGGTAGCAGGCAGCAGCAGGAGCTGAAGGTCTGGCCAGCCTGCCTTGGCAAGCCTGGTCTGGGCTCCTGCAATGGTCCCTATCACTTTGCTTCAAGCCTTGCTGGTCCTGTGGACCGCAGTGAGGTGTTTGCTGCTTGCTGCACCACTTGCCTTCCTGCTTTCAAAGCCCAGGTACCAGGTTCCCATCTGGCAGTGCCACTTTCTGCTTGCTGGAAGAGGAGGCTGGGTTTTCAGCTCTACGTCCCAGTGCCCAGCTCCGTGTGTCACTGCGAGGGGCATCTGCTGCATGCCCGTGATGTCTCCCATGTGGGCAGGATGGAGAGAAAGAGGCAGCAGCCTGGGGATGCAACATGACAGATGCCTGGCTGCAGCAGAACCAGACTATCTGCTGAGAAGTGCTGAGTTCTGTGGCCTCTCAAAGAAAAATGTAACAGCATCAAACCCATGGAGTTAAGGAATTTGAGAAGAATTTTTTTAATTTCCACAATCAAACCATCTTGCTGCAGACTCAAGGACACCAGATCCTTCAGAGTGATGGCAACAGGCACTTCTTTATTTCATAAACTGAATTAGTGTGGAGGGAGAGGTAAAACCCCTGACAAAAGTAAGTTAGGGTAGAACTGTTTAAAATGTCCCTGGTGAAATGGTTTTCCAGTGGTTTGGTTTTGTGATACAATTTGGTTTTTCAGTCTGCATGTGTAATAGTACAGTAAACATGGATGTAGTTTGAATTTTCAGTTGAACATAGTTTTCTAAGTGGCCAAGGTGGGAAGGGCTCTGCTCTGGTAACATACAGGGTTGTTGTTCATACCCTTTTATTATTGTTCAGTGTGAATCTGACAAGGAGATGTTTTCCCTCTGCTCTTTTCCTCACACCCTCCTGTTGTTACTGATGCTAGCACATTCTGAAGATTAGGAAAGTGATTTTAGACTTTTGGAAGTAATTTTATTTACTCTTTCTAGAAATTGTATTGTTACAAAATAACATTACTAAGATTTTACAACCCCTTGCACACAGTGCCTTGCTGTCTCCTGTGTGCACCTCGGAATTGCTGATTTTTACTGTTTAAGGGGCTTTTTTGTCAGTTCTTGTGAAATGCTGAAAATTCGTGGCTTTTTGTAAATCCGATTCTTCAGAGGAAATTATGTTACTTCTGCTGTTGATCAGAAAGTTGCAGCTTTACAACCTGATGCCTTAAAGACCCACCCAGGAGGCACTGGTGGGGCTTTGTGGCTTGGCAAATTTACATTAGTTTCCATCGGGAAAACTCATTCATCCATTGCAAAAAAAGCTGTTTCTGAAGCTCCAGCTTTCTCTGTTCCGAGCCACCAAGACAGACAAAGATACTCTTTTCCTTTCCACACAATAGTGCTTCGCACAGCTTTTGCCCTCGCTGCTCCCCACCGTCCCGGCAGGAGGAGAAGGTCAGTTTTCCCGTCGGGAAGGCTGTGGCTAGCCGGGATGGGGCCGCTGGCAGCTGCTCTGCTAGTGATGTCCAGTGGCCAGGCAGGCAATGACGGTGTCCCACAGGCATGTCCCTTGCTCTCCCATGCCTTCTCCCAGTTGCTGGAGGGTGGACAGTGGGGGGTCTGGGTCTTTGTTCAGCACCTAGCTGAACAGGTACTACCCTGCCTTTCTCCTCCTTGCTCCCATGCAAGATGCTGTGTGAAAACCCAGCGCAGGTGAAAAGGGGGTGGGTGAGGAGATCGCAGCATTTCCGGGGGGATGGATTCCCAGGACAAACAGAACATGCTGCCTGGAATAGCTGTGAGAAATGGGTTTTCGTCTGCTTTTCATCCAATGTAACGGAATTCTTCTCTGCAGTGTAAATGCTGTTATGAAAATGTAAAGTTCATTAACAAGCTGTGTATTTTTTTTATCCACTTGAATGTAATTTAGAGATTATATACTGTAATAGGATTTATAACATTATAATCTTTATGGTTTTACAAACACGTGAAGTACAGTTGGCAGAACCTGCTGCTTGCCTGCAGTGTAAGGGTGCCCTGGCATAAGGAAACAAGCAGCACATCCTTATCTGCAGAACTTCTGTGCCTTTTGTTGACATTAATGAAGTTAAGAAATCTCTGTAAGCAGTCTAGAGCACAAACCTGATGAACTTGGCAACTGACTTTCAAGGACAAGGGAGTCCTGGTTTGAGAGAAATCAATGTTAGCTATGGAGGGAATTTCTACCTTCATGTCAGCAAGCGGCTGTTTTAAAAAGTGGCTTAGGAAGTACCCAGTTAGCTGGGAAAAAGACAGTATTTCTCTTGAACTAGAGGAATAAAAGCTCTTTACAGTCTTGCAGTATATGAAGCTGTAAACTAAATGGTTTGGGAACAGGTTCTGGGTTTCAGTCTAGAGGTGCAAGCAAGGTGAAGGAACAGAACTATATGACAGGCCAGCAAAAGCAAAGGAACTGTGCAGATGGTGTAGTACAGCACAGTTTTTGATGAGTATTAAAGTCTTAGTCCATTCTTCCTCGGCACAAAATACTTATAGGCATTCCTGTATGCTTTTGTGCTTTCTAAAATGCATCTTTATAGTTGGCTTTGTAACCCTAGAAATATCACACAAAGATAAGCCTCTGCAGGGTTTCATGTTACCTAGGATTCAGAACCTCGTCTGCCTCTTTCATATGGGGGGAAAAAAAGGCATTTTCCAGTGGACCTCAGTTTGGGGAACCCTGTCTCCCTTGTTTCTGACTGGATGCCATGAGCTGTGCACTCTGCCCCTGTCCTGATCAGCTGTTCAGAGGTGGCCAGCACAGCCAGGAGCTCTTGCCAGGTATTTCTTGTCCCTGATAAAATGTTTATTATGTTTATTTACATTGTGATAAGTCACAGTCACTGATGGTAATTAAAAAGAGAAGCGGTGGTGCTTCCTCTGTGGTTGTTGTGTTGTGTTCATCTAACCATTTTAGGCTAGATGAATGGTTGGAATCAATGATGTTAAAGGTCTTTCCCAGTGTAAATGATTCTGTGGTTTTCTTTGGGAAAAGGAAAACCTTCCAAACTCTTCCAGTGGTTGTTAAGAAATCTTATGTGATAATGTGTTCTAGAAGAGAGGTTCAGGAGAACGTGCTGAGCTCAGTGTAACACACAACCTCATAGTAACCTTCACCTGAGGACAGTTGTCTACTGGGCTGAATCTCAGTTGTCTTCCTCGTGTCTGAGCTCAGTGTTTAACAGTGGTGTAGAAATAAGCCTTGTATTCACGTGCTGTTGTCGTCGTATTTTCACAACAATTACTGAGGAATTACACCCTCAAAAGGCTGCATTTCTACATGAATATTAAGAGTGTGCTGGTTTTTTTCCCCGTTTAAGTCTGCACTGAACAATGGTGGAAATGCTGCTGGTCTGCTGAAGAGCAGGTTGTCCTTGAGCGAGGGATGAGAGGCAAAGTGACAAGGTGTATCTTGGTTCCAACATTAATCCATGGCAGCTGATTATCAGCCAGGCAGTACCAACGTTAAGAGCGTAGCTCACACCAAGGGCAGGTGGCAGAAGAGCAGCAGAACGAGCCTTTTTGCGAAGTGTGGAAATCAGGGAAATTCAGAAGCTGGGGATAGCTTTTCCTGTTCTTCTGCCCAGAATGGTTAAAAAAACCCCACAAACAACACTGTCTAACCATCAGGAAATGTAAAAATCAAAGTCCAAGCCATTTCTGCACTAGAAAATGTGATGCCAAGTGTTCGTATTGGCAGTAATGGCAGAGAGGTCTCTGTGCGCTACCCTCGCTGCCTCCTCTGCCTCGCGCAGTGAGGGGCTCGAGTTGGAGCCACAGCTCGATCCGGCCAGACCTCCGTGACATGCTGGGAAAGAGCTGCCGTGTGGTGCCCAGCTCTGGCTTTGTCTGTGGGGTTCACAAGGGTGGCCAGAACCCTGGCATGGCTGCAAATGGCAGCTCCCTGCCTCCAACACGTATGGGTCTCAGGCAGAGCCTTTCATTGCTCAGAAAGGTCAGGCAGGCTGAGGCTAAGCTCCCCACATCAGGAAAAAAATAGCTGGAGAAAGACATCCAGAAATAAAACAGGCTTGTGAACAGTGTGCCTTCAACAAAGATATCCGTGTGTCAGTAGATGTCACCCCACAAACCTGCCTAAAATGTCATTTTCTTTCCCCCGTTCCCCTGTACAGCTTTTCTTTATGTTTTACACAAAACATCAACTTTTTAGCATTTGGGTTCTTTCTTAGAATGGATCTTTTCTTTGTGTAAAATAAGCTTGGGATGTTTATTTAGATGTTCAGCGAAACTGTGTGGAGAGCGGTGATTGTGTTGTACTAAAGAATTAATCCATTTAGTCATGGGAAGCTCTGCTTAGCCCTTTATTTTTTAAATCTTTTTTCAGTGTAACAGGCATTTTTAAGGAATTACAACATAAATTTAGAAATTTAATTTTAGTAACTATATTGATAAACTTACTTTCATTTGGGGAAAAAGCAACCCCCTTCTATACTGCTGTTTGCTTGTTTTCAGAAGAAACATTGCTTCCTGTAAAACCATATTTTTGTGCTTCAATTCCTTTTATTCTTCAACTTTTAAACAATCTTCTTGTAAAATAGATCCTTTAAACTATTTGATGGAGACTGCTAAGCCAGCTTAGGAAATCTTAACATTAAAGCATATAATTGGCTGCACAGGGCCCTACACTAGTAAAATAATATATGTATCTTGCTGTATCTATTGTATGTTGCCTTTCACTCACGTTGAAGCAGTCATGCTTGGGGTTTTTTTGTTGTTTGGGGTTTTTTTAACCTCCCTGAGCATGTTCTGGCTCTTGCTCTATGGTGCTGCTGTCTCTGTTACAAGCGCAGCAGGAAACCGTTTGTTTACTGGCTGTTAAAACCCCTTCCAGCCAAATTTCAGTGCGTCTTCATTGGGCTTGGGAGCATCGAAGGAGAGCATTAAACCTGGAGTGCCGTGGTGGGTCTGGCTGGCCAAAGCGTGTCCCCACGAGCAGCCAGTCCCTAAAGGGCCACAAGTTGGTGGGATGGGGTGAAGGACCAGGGCTGCCCTGTGCAGAGCAGAGTGGGGAGATGCCAGGGTATGGGTGTTAAGGTTCATGGGGGACACCATCCTTGGCTGAAGGCAAGGCCACCAGTCCCTGTGGAGACTGAGGAGATGAGGCAGGTGTTCCTCAGCATGTTCATGATCTGTCCCTGGAAGAATAAACCTGAAGTTTTAGGGAGAGCATGCCTGGTACATAGTCAATGGAGGACTTCCTACAGCTGCAGCAGTGGATATCTCTGCATCCAGGGGGACCTGACCTGGCATGACTTCTTCTGTCCTTCAGAAAAATGTGTGCTGCTCATCACCCGTGGCCACCCTTGGCAGCATCGCTGCGTGAGGCTGGGTTGTCTCAGCAGTGTCTCATGGCAGAACAGGCAGTGTGTGCTCTGTTAAATCACAGAAGAATGATAGAATTATCAAATGGTTTGAGTGGGAAGGGGCTTCAAAGATCATGTAGTCCAACAACCCTGCCATGGGCGGGGACACCTTCCAGTGGAACAGGGTGCTCGGAGCCCTGTCCAAGCTGGCTTTGAACACTCCCAGGGATGGGACATCCAGAGCTTCTCTAGGCAACCTCTTCTAGTGTCTCAACACTCTCATGGTGAAGGATTTCTTCGTTGCATCTGATCTAAATCTTCTGCCTTTCCATTCCCATCATCAAACTGTGCACTTCTCAGGCACTCCCTTCCTACATCTGTTCATTCTCAATGACTGAAGAGGCTTTTAATGGCATCGTTTAGAGTGGGTTGTGAAACAAGAGTGGGAAACACTGCAGAAATAGAAGTAAATGGTTGGAAATATTACTATTACTAAATTATTTTATTATTATAAATAACCTATCTAAAATATTGTATTTATAAATAATTTTATTATTTCTCACAGACATACAAGTATTTTTGCTTTGCTACTGACACAGGTTATTGCACATGCCAGTATTCGTTAGAGTTGGAATCTAAATTTAGGCATTTAAAATTGAATATGTATTTATGCTCTTAAATGTTACTACACAAAACTGAAATGTACAGATGCATTCAAAGATCTTGTTTCAATCCCAAAATAGTAATCCCTAATTATTTTTAATTGCTGTTGTTAAATGAGGCCTCAGATAGAGACAGCAGGAGGCTGATGCAGGGGCTGTTTTAAAGCTGTTGTTGTCGCTTCAGAGTAAGAACCTAGGCAGCACCCAGCAAAACTGCTGTTTGGGATAGAGTCCTTCTTCAGGCTCCGTGTCATTAGGCTGTGTAACTAACCTCATGCCACAAGATGTTCCATGGGCTCAGAAGATCCAGCAGGAGCTGCCAACAACAAGGGCAGCCAGGAGAGGTTTGGGTGCACTTGTGCTTCTCACTAGGTGCTAGCTCTTAGCCACAGCTGGAGGCAAGAGCTGGGCACAAATATTTGGTCCAAGCTCCTACAGCTCTGTCTGCATCTTGGTAACATGCAGGATGTCTGGAAGGCAGCAGGTAGCCTCAGCCCTTTGGAGGTAGAACAGAAAAGGCCATTCGTGGTGAAGTTGCACAGTGATTGGGGTTCGATGCACGTTGCTGCGATTCTGTGATCTGGCTCCTCTGCATTACGAAGGGAGCTGGGTGCATTTGGAAACAGTTGCTTCTGGAGCCATAGTTCCATGCAGGTGCACGGTGCCACCACACAGATGGTCCATAAAGTCCATCTCCCCAGCTGCAGCTGCTCATCCTGGCCCTGCTCCAGTGCTGCCATCCAGCGGAGCTGGGTCGTGGGAGCTGGTGGGGTTGAAGAGTGACCTGGAAGTGGGTGAAGATCATCTCTAGAAGATGGACAACAGCAGGCTGCACTGCATGGAAGCAACTTGGAGGCACTGCCATGGGGCTGGGTTCAAGGTCTGCTCCACCTCAGGCAGAGAGTTTTGGTCTGCCACTGACCCCATGTCTGTAACAGCTATCACAGCTCCAGGGTCCTCTGGGAAGAAGCAGAAGTTGGTCCTTCCTTCAGTGGGCCTTGGATTCCCCTGTCCCAAACCATCTGTCTTGAAGAGGCTAAGGGCTTTTCCCAAACTGGATTGTCTCACCAATTTCACCACTACACTGGACAATGCTCCTGGGAGGATTCACATGCCTGGTGGCTGTGCTGAAGCATAACATTTGTGGTTCTTCCTAAAATACCCCTCTGCTCCCTGGTCCAGAGCACAAGAAGTTGGTTACTTACTCTGCATCCAGAATTCTTTTTGACACTTCGTCTGACCAGAAAGAGCTGGAGGCTTCTGCTGGTGCCAGGCAGCCAGTCCCAGCCCTGCAGCTGTGTGAAACCACATCCTGGTGGTTCTGAAGAGCTACTGGAGCATGGGCCATAAGTGGATGAACAGGGTTCCACCACCCTGTTGAGGTGGCCATGGCAGGTTTTCTTTCTCTCCCTCTTTCCTAAGACGTCTCTTGACATTTCTGTTGCAGACTGCCCATGAGTTGGTGGATGTTGGATTTACACAGCAGTAGTGAGTACACCTGCCAATTTGTGCAGTGATCTGATGGATCTTGGGTTGTAGAGGATAGTCTGTGGTCAGCCAGGGTGACACTGTGAGCTGCTCAGATGTTCCAGTTTGGTCACAGTTCCTGGACAACCTGTAGTACCTGTGCTTTGGGTTGGAGCAGTAGATGGGGTGCTCTGGTGTGCAGCTGTCACCCAAAATCTGTAGTGCGTTTGAATATAAAACAGAAATAATTCTAGAATTGGCCTCCTAATGAGACTTGACTTTGTCTAAAGGTTTAGCATAGATTTAGAAATTTAGTTCCCAGCAGCTGTTTTTGAAGTGCCTAACTGTCCTGTCTGGCTGGACAGTGCTGTGCATACAGCACTTACTCTGCTGTAGTGGTGTGTCTCTCGGTGCCAGCTGCTGAAACATCTTGTTGGGAAGCATCTGGTTTCTGCTGAATAAATGTGTAGAGTGGTTGCAGGCTTTGTCCAGGCATCAGATTGGATCTTTTAATTCTTTTCTGCTGATCCATCACATCCTTGCTTTGGCTGACTTATCTCGGTGGCTTCCCCATGCTGTTTCCAGGTACCTGGTACAGGACCTGGTGAACAGTGCCTTAGCCATCTTGTCTAGAGCAGGCTTTTGGCAAGAAAGGCTGGACCAGATGATCCTTGAGGTCTCTTCCAAACTGAGAGTCTATGATTCTATGACATCTCCTGCCAGCTTCAGGAAAACAGTGCCAGGTTCAATAACAGAAAATTCTGACCCAAACTCAGAGCTGTCTCAGGATCACAGAGAAAGGCTGGAGTCTTTCTCCCACTGGGATTTATTCTTTGCTGCTGGGTCAGATCAGCCATGAGGCCCTGGGGCTTGACATCCTGTCTGAGAGCTGCTCGTGTCTCATGTACAATGGGCATTAGAGGCACATTGCTTCCTCCAGCTGCCCAAAATGGGCACCTTTAACCTCAGTCCTGGTTCAGGTGAGAGTGTTGGGACAGGGGCTGTGTACACGTACAGCAGAGCAGAGCTAACACAAGACAAGGGAGTGGAATGAAGTCAGAAACCCTCCCTTTTCACTGCTGCATCAGTGCAGTGAGTAAGACCTTGTCACAACTCCAAAGTGTTCAAGTCAGATTTATAAGAAGCCTGTGAGTCTTCTGCATGTTGAAGCATTGACTGAGAAAGGCCTACCCAGAGATGACACCAAAGCTTCTCCTTCCTCCTGCTACTTGTTTTGTTCCATATCATTTTAATTTTTTTTTCATCAGCTATAAAAATCGTGTCCACAGAAGAGCAATGAAGCTGGTGAAGGGTCTGGAGCACAAGTGTGGTGAGGAGCAGCTGAGGGAACTGGGGTTGGTTAGCCTGGAGAAGAGGAGGCTCAGGGGAGACCTTCTCACTCTCTGTGACTCCCTGAAAGGAGTCTGGAGCCAGGTGGGGGTTCATAGAATCATAGTGGTTGGAAAAGGCCTCTGAGGTCAGGACCAGCCATCCACTTAACACTGTGATGCTCATCACTAAACCGTGTCCCCATGCACCACATCTTCACATTTTTTGAACACTTACAGGGATGGTGGTTCCACCACCTCCCTGGGCAGCCTGTGCCGATGCCTGAGAACTGTTGGTGAGGAAATTCTTCCTAATATCCAATCTGAACCTCCCCTGGCACAAATTGAAGCCATTTCCTCTAGCCCTATCCTGTGTTACTTGGGAGAAGAGCCCAACTCCCACATGGATCTCTTCTCCCAAGGAACAAGCGATAGAACAAGAGGAAACAGCCTGAAGTTGTGCCAGCGGTGGTTTAGGTTGGACATGAGAAACAATTTTTTCCTCAAAAATGGTTGACAAGCCCTGGCCCAGGCTGCCCAGGGCAGTGGTGGAGTCACCATCCCTGGAGGGGTTTCAAAGCCACGGAGATGTGGTGCTGAGCGACCTGGATTAGTGGTGAGCTGGCAGTGCTGGTTAACAGACTTGGTGATCTTAGAGGTCTTGCCCAGCCTCAGTGATTCTCGTATTTCCTATTAAAAAATAATTTAATTGTTTTGATGAGGTTTTTAGTTGTTTTTAGGAAGTGCCCTGTGATTTGCTTCACGGAATTTGAAACAGGATCCAGCTGCAGCAGGAAACAAGTAAAGTAAGGAAGAAAAGAGGTGGTAGAAAGTGCCAAAAATCTCTAGGCCAGGCTCTTCCTGCTGCCCAACCAACACAGCAGAGGACAACCCCCATGCTGGATTTGTTTGTCTGCAGGCAAGAATCTGAAGGAGGTGCAGGTGGTTTGCCAGATCCCCAGTATCTTCTTGGTGCCCAGTAAGATTGTGATATGCTTAAAGTTAGATGGCTCTGGCAATGCCCTTTGATTCGTACTTGCAGGAAAACTTTAGATGTTCGGGATACCTCAACTTGCAGCCTCTCACATGCTTTGTTTTACCTCTTTTAGACTTTCAGAAGTTTCACTTTCCAGGGAATGCCAACAGGCAGATATACAGAAAACACTGATCCCTTTGCCACGTCCTGTTTCCCCATAAGCCTTTATACCAGACTGTTTCACCTCCGCCTTTGTGAGGTTTCTTTTGGGCAGCACCTAAGGTGGCAGAGTAGCAGACAGCATCCCTTGGCACTCCTCTGCTGAGAAGGAGCATTTTTTCCAAAAGACAGCAAACTGTAATGGAAACCAAGTTGCAGCAACTTGTTCAGCACTCCAGGACCAGTGCCCGTTTGTATCCAGCACTGATATTTAGGCTGCAGCTGCTGTAGATAAATGCGAGGCCCCAGATGGTGGCTATCTAATCCTCATGAGAATTCATGTCCTAGAGGCAGCTCTTATCTCTCCAGTCCTGACATTGTCTGCAAGTCTGCTATAAGGGGGAATAATATAAACATGCTATGCATGAGTTTCACTTCCTTGCGTAACACAAAGACACAGGAAGTTAAGTGTTACAAGAATAGAGTTCACATTACCGAAAGTCTTAGCTATTTTTGTTGCCCCCATAGGTATCTGGTGGTCTGGGGGTGAGGTGCACAATCCAGACATCACATTGAGTGTGCTCTGCCACTCAGTGTAGAGATCATTTTAAAGAACATGTTTGTGTTTGGTTTGCCTTTGCTGCTGGTCGCCATTGGTTCATCTGGGTAACTTCTTGCTCTTGTCGCAGTTGCACGGAAGGTAGTGGAAATGTTCCATTCTCCAGATGTCCCAGTGGAAGTGTGTCTTGGTTTTCTCCATTACCTCTCTTGTCCTGTGCCCCCCTACTTGGCTGTCCTGGCAGGTGTGGTGTGGATGGGCTCTGCCCCTTCCCAAAGCCTCCAGCCCTGCAGGGACATTTGGCTCCTCAGGGCAGTACCACCTCAAGTACCTCCTGTCACGTCTCTATTAAGTGACTTTGCTGCCACAGATCAGGGAAAACTACACCTCTTTCTGTCCTTGTTCCCTTCTGTGTATGTCTTTCAAAACCTGCCTGTGTTAGGCTCTAGGTGGCCCAACTTTGATTTTAACAAGTGATGTTAATCAGTTAATTCTAGCAGGTACTGCAGGTGTTTCTGTCGTGTTTGTGTAGGACTTGACTGTATTCCATCAGCTCTAGGGTTTGTTCTGTTCTCCATGGCAGTGGTGATGGTGAATTTATTCACTACCTGGACAGGAGGAGTTAGAAATGGAGTAATTTTACAAGTTGGAATTTGCTCTCATCTTCTCCAGTGACAATGTGTGCTTGTGAACAAAGGAGCTGCTGGAAAGGAGTGCAATCTGTCGCGGCTGTACAGCTCAGAGCCCAGGCGTGCCAGGGTGACCATGCCTCAGAGGCAGCCAAGGCAAAGCTTGGGCTCAATAGCATCCAGTTAACTTCAACAAAAAATGAAGAAAAAGAAGAAAAAGGTTGCCAGAATGGTGTTCATGGAAAAATGTTAGCAGAGGTAAGTGAGGGAAGATACTTCAGAAGGATGGAAGAGAAGATTCACACTGCTGAAAACCTAGCGTGGTTAACTTCTTTAGAGACCAGCCTTTCTTGAAGGATCTTTACTGAACTTTCCTGTACTACAAGCCTGATAAATATGACCATATTTTCAGCAAAGATGGAATAGGAATGGAGCAAAAAATACCACAGCCTGACTCATCATCAGTGTCTTGATTTTCATCACATTGTTTGGCTTGTGCTGATTTTACATGGTATCTAACTTGTGCTGTGCTGTGTTGTTCCACTCCATCCATGAAAAATTCCAGAGGCACTCACAGGATTCTAACTTTTCTTTCTGATGCTATATGAGAATTATCTTTGCTTGCCTAATGTATTGCCTGCTGCTCTGGGGCTGGAAAATAGAACATCTGGGGTGATTCTGCAAAAAAGTACATACAAGTCTGTAACACTGCAAACAGAGTCATAATTTGGGTGTTTTTCTGCTGTGGTTAGAAGAGAGTGAACAAAAATTATTAGAATTTTCATTCAAAAACGAGCTAGAACCTCTTAACATTTTGTACCATGTGAAGGAAAATAACACTAAGCTGTGGACCGTTTTGGTCTAATTTAGGTCCAGCTGCACTCAGAACAGAGGATATATGCTTTTTTGTTCCATAATTGAAGTAACTATCTCCCAGCCCGGTAGCATGTTGGTGAGAATGTACATGTGTTGAAAGTTTCATTATTCAGACCTTTGTCAGTTGAAACTGTTTCATGAGGAACTACTTAATATTCTTGAGGTTAATTTTGGCAAAAACTGGCAGCAGGTTTTTATAGTGTCTGGTAAGAGTGGCACTAGCAAGCTTTTGCACACAGATTTTCTTGCCATGCTAGTTGTAATTAAACAAAATTAAACCATAATTAGAAAATTCAGAGCTGTGTCCTGACGTTAGGATTTAATCACATGTTATCTTGCTGTGTAGCAGTACTGGAGTCCTTTGTCTGTCCCGTTGCCAGGGTCAGGTGGTCACTGGAGCTGGTCTCCAGCAGTACCACCCTCGCCATGCTGGACAGGATGCCCACCTAAGCTTGCTGGCGTAAGCGAATCCAGGTTGAACTGGGATTAACTTAGGCTTTAATAAACATTTCCTTATTATTTTGCCCGTATACATTTAAAAGAAAAAAAATCCCTGAAGTTGATGAGAGGAGTTGTTCATTTTGCTCATTAGTGATTCTGTTTGCATCCCTCCATAATTATTATTAGCATTATTTATCCTACACACCAGTTTCCTGGGCTCATGTTGTTGCGTTGTGGTAGCTGTAGGAGCACTACAGAATGATAACCTCTCAAGAGCTGAACATACAAGATAAAAGATGTTTGAGATTAATATGCAAACAATGGAAAAACAATGGAAACAGAAGGCAAACTCCAGCACTTCCTGAAGTTTGGTTTTTCTGTGCAGCCAGACACTCCAAGACAAGAAATGTAAATGAAGGTAGCAGTAGCTGCTGGGAGCAGGCACCACAGAATCGGTGCGTTATTAGCATGGAAAGTCAGCCAGGTACAGCAAGGGTTTATTCCCAGTGTATCCTTAGAAAACAGGGTGCAGCAGGAATGAACTTCCCTGTTTGCACTTGAAAGATTTCCCTGTGTTCTCTTTAATTTTAACAGCATTGATATTCCATTTGCTTTATGAAACCCTTTATTACAAACAGTTATGAATATGAACATCTCATTTGACTGCCGATGAACAGAGGGGAAAATCTAAATTAAAACTTTAAATACCACTATTTAATTACCCAAATGGCTTTGACTGTGTCAAAGAGTGCCTGGGATTATTCTGTTTTTCAATTTGTTTTAATGCTTCCTCGGTAAAAGCTGATGGATTCCCAGGCCCATTGCTGTCACTGATGAACTATATAAAGATAAATGACATTATGGTAAATTCCACTTAATGACACATTTTTAATTTTCAGAACACAGACGTTTTCTGGCTAGTGAATGAAGGCTAATTACCTTAAGATCAGAACAAAGTAACTCCTCATTTTGAAAGATAATAGAAAATAAATGTTGCAGATTAATGATGCTATTTATCTTTAAAAGAAAAAAAAAATCTATCTTTATCCTGATAGTGCCATTCCCTGAGGAACAAGGTTATAAAATGAATCTGAAGTCGCAACTTAATAGGTTATTAAAATTATTTGAGTGCAGGCTCCTTTGGTTCAGCCTTTCCATAAATTTAAATGGAAGGTCTGCTGTATTTCCAAAGAAAGCAGCTTGTTTACGAGGCCGCAGGGAGCAGAGAGGTTACTGACAAAGGATGCACTTAACCTGCTCTGTGTCTGCCTCTTCAAAGCCTGAAGAGAGCAGATATGTGCTGGAAGTAGTTGAGAGAAAGTTTAAGATGTCTGGACTAGGTTACACTGGTGTCTTGTCTTTTCAGCTTGTGTGGTTAGAGGAGGAAGCGGCAATAAGGAACACGAGGGTGAATTTGCAGTGGGGATGCTGGTGGTAGCAGCACTGCTTGTGGAGTGGGAGATGCTGTAGCTGATGGCACAGGTTCTGTGGTCTCAGTGCTTGCTGAGGGGATGTCAGCAGTACAACTTCACCTTCAAAAGGCAAGGGCAGGAAAACATTCCTTCCCGAGTGTAGTTTCCAGAGGCACTCCCTTGGGTTGCCTCACTCCCTTTCAGCTAGATCACTGGTGGCACTGGTGGCACTTCTGTCCCTCTCTGTACTGAGATTACAAGGGCGCCCTGAAAGCAAATTCCTGACAGGTACCATCCTCCTGCAGAGATCTAGATTTCTGGAGGGTGAAAATGTAACAGGAAAAGGAAATTTTCATCCTTGAAGGTGTCTTTTGTGTTGAGCTGTCACCTAGTCCAGGAAAGCTGAACTCCTGCTTGTATTCTGACAGCCACACTGCTAGAAAATCCTCCTCTTCACACCACCCCTGTGGTTTCCCAGTCCTCCTCACACCATCTCTGTCCATGTTTCCCAGTGCCAAAGCCATTCCAGGAAATCACTTTGTCATTTGCTTGGTCACAGAATCACAGAATGTTAGGAGCTGGAAGGGACCTGGAAGGATCATCTACGCCAACCCCCCTGCCACAGCAGGATTCCCTAGGCCAGGTCACACAGAAGCGCGTCCAGACGGGTTTGGAATCTCTCCAGAGAAGGAGACTCCCCAAGCTCTCTGGGCAGTCTGGGCCAGGGCTCTGCCACCTTAACTGGGAAAACATTTTTTTCTTGTGTTTACATGAAAGTTCCTATGCTTCAACTTGCAGCCATTGCCCCTTGCCCCATCCCTTGGTCCCAGCAGAGTTGACTATTGAGGGGAGAGAAGACAGGGGTGTCCTGAGCTACAGCAGGTAAAAAAGTTCCTGGAGTTCCCAAGACTAGAAGACAAAAGACTGGGAGAAGAAAAAAAAAAGGAGGAGGTCTTGTTCTCTAGGTTCAGATACTGTAGGCAGAAGTCATAACTGCGTTTTGGGGTTGGCTTGTCGGTTTGTTTACTATTTCTGTTCACAGGGGACAGTCAAAATGACACTGTCATTTTCTCTCCACAAAGCTCAGCTGCACACTGGTGATGTTTGCCACAGCTTTGTCCATGGAAGAGTGTGCGTCTGTGGGACTGGAGGTGATGAGGTCAGATGTTTCTCTCTATGACATAAGGGTCAGTGCTCTACTCTCTGCCCTGAGCTGCTTGTCCTCCTCTGCCTTTGGACAGGCAAAATAGTTCAATATTTAGCTACATAGGGGACATAGAGAGATGGAGACTTCACAAGCTCTCTGGGCAGCCTGAGCGAGCGCTCCAACATCCTCACACCAAACAAGTTTCTCCTGCTGTTCAAGTGGAACCTCCTGGGTTCCAGCTGGTGCCCAGTGCCCCTTGGCCTGACCCTGGGTACCACTGAGGACAGTCTGGCCCCAGCCTCTTTCCCCCAGCCTTGAGCTCTTGCTGAGCCTTGAGCAGCTGCCCTCTGGGGCTTCCCTTCTCCAGGCTAAGCAGGCTCTAAGCCTTTCCTCCTGCCAGAGATGCTCCAGTCCCTTCAGTGTCTTCATAGCCCTTCACTACTCATCCATAGCTCCACACCATCTTCTTTGGCATCACACCTTAAAGCCTGTGGACAGCTGCCCATCTGCACCCTGTGGGCTGTGGCTTCCTGCCCAGCCACTGGTGGTGATGCCACTGCTGGTGGTACCTCTTGCTGGTGGTAGCCTCTGCCCCAAGCTGCCTACCAGGCACAGCTGGCTCTGTTGGTTGCTGTGTCCCATCCCTGTCCTGTGACCTCTCCCACAGACCCTCAGCATGCCCAGCCCCTGCTGGTTCTGGTTGCCCCAGGAAGCACTGAGCAGTGTTACCTCTCTGATAATGTCAGCACCTGGTGAAGGACAGGCCAGAGTTTTTCTGAAGGAAAATTGGAAACTGGGAATACACAGTCCAGGTTGTACTTTGCTTTGTCTGCTCTTCTTGTTTGTTGCCATACAAAATCTGTGTTTAAATGACCTCTCCAGATGTAAGATCCAGCTCACCACTTCGTTTCATGAAATGCTTTAAATCCTGCAGTCTGGAGGGAACTTCTCTAATTGTTTGGGTTTAGATAGAAGGTTTTGTCACAAACATCTGTATGTGAATTCTGAAAAGAAGATGGATATGCAGGCTTAAAAAAGTGTCTTGATGGCAGCTTACATGTTTGTTGTGCTTAATATTGTTTGTTGCAATGTTATGCTTGATGGAGCAAATTGGCTTCCGCATGGGGTGAAGCACAGAGTAATTAGAGTTTAAAGCCAGAGTTTGGTCACTGACTAATAAAGTGCAGTGCTCTTGATGCTGACAATAAGAAAGAAACACTTAGCATTTCTGGTGTTTCTACTATATTTTTCATAGTTCTGACTATTTTGTGTGCATTCTTTTTGCTCATTTTTTACAGTGACATCTTCGCTCTTTGCCTGTGACTCTTCCTTTCTTTTGGTGGGTCCATCTGCTCTGCAGATGCTGGTGCAGTGTTTTCCATTCCTAGTAGCCAGAACAAAACCAAAGCACTTGGTTAGCAGCGAGAGAGACAAGAACACAAGAAGTGATGATCAGTCAATACCTAGTGCCAAAGCAGATAAGAGCAGTTGTATTTCAGTGGAGCTTTAAAACAGTTACTTATTGAGTTTTTGAGGTTTCATGCTTGTTGTTTGAGACCCTGTTGTGGATATTGGTTGCTGTGGGTGAATCAGCAGTTCATACAACAGTATTTTCTGTCAATTATTTGTCCGTTCAAGAAAGTATAATATGAGCATTTTCTCAGTCCTGAAGGATTACAGGAGTTTGCTTGTGCAAGTGGCTCATACCCCAAGACAATTCCACAGGATTTGGAAACCAGGTAGCCCCTCATGAGTTCAGTCCTGGAAGAGTCTGATCGCAGCTTCTACCAGACTGGTTCTTCTGCAGGACATTACTGAGAAGACCAGGAAAGGCCTAGGGGTGTGTGTGCACACCCCTGGATGTGCAGCCGGACAGCTCAGCATCTTGTTCTGTAATGCTCTTCAGGATGTACACATTGCAGGAGCTAACAGCAGCGGGGACTGTCAGCACAAGCTGGAGAACCATTTTTTGGCTTCCCAAAGTGTGGGATTTCTTCACAGGAGAAGATTTTGCATCTCAGGACAGTCCCAGTGTTTTCAGGTGCAGCTCACATTTGCTCCCTCATATTCCTGTTCCTTCCAAAAGCTCTGCAGGTGCTGTGGGAGTGGTTGCCAGAAGAAACGATTGCTGTAAGAGAAGGCTTTGTTGTCAGCAGGGCAGGCTCACAGTGCTGGCTGAGGGTGAAAACCATAGAGCTTACAGAGTCTGGTCTATCTTGGGGAGTTGTCAGTGTTCATGTGGTGCTCACACATTGCTTTATCATCATGTTGCCTTCAGTGCTCTGTGAAGTTTCCCTTGTTAGAGATGAGACCAGTATGAGGGAGGATACTCAGCGTTTCTCCACTTTGTGGAAGCAGAAGATATGGCACTTAAGGAATAAAGCAAAGTGATTTTCTGACTAATCAGGATCATTTTTTTAACTTTTTTTTTAATTTAAGTTTTTTGAGGCTTAGAAACACGAGGGTAGTCTTCAGAAGGAGCCTCTTGCAGGCATCAGTCTTTTAATTATCTAATTATGGTACTGCCTATATGGAATACAGAGGGTCTGTGTCACTTAGTTTTCAATAAATAATGATTACTTTCCTACAGTTAGTTTTTCCTGATTTTGTTGTAGTAGTGCACAGAGTATCAAAGATAAATCTATCTCTCCAGGACTTGGACTCGATGATCCTTGTGGGTCCTTTCCGACTCAGGAGATTCTCTGATTCTATGCTCTCGATATTTTACCTGCATTTCTGATGCATTCTGCCTCCAGAAACCACAAATTATCTTTTTAGGTTACATGACTTTGGTTATTGTTAGTATAGCTGAGGAGATCTTATTAAAAAACAAAGCAAGATTTTAGGTGATGTTATCTGTAGAGATAAGTCTTAAAAACAGCTGGCTTCCATGGCTGTTGTGGCTCATATCTAGCATTAATGCATCAATTCTTCCAATTGTGCTCATGGAATTCCAGTCCCTGGCAGCATTTTACAGCACCGTAGCAAAATCCAGTGTCTGAAAGTAGGAGTGTCTCTAAGAAGTTCTTTCACGTTCAAGCAAAAATGTGCTCAGCAAAAAGAAATGTAAATTTAAGGAAAATCTCCAATTTCCTATTCTCTGCAAAGCTTTGATTTTTTGCTGATTCAGGCAGTAGGGTTGACATTGGAGCTTCTCATTTCATCTGAAATAATCACTTTTTACTTTGGAACAGTCTTTCATTTTTCACATCACTATCTTCTGAAACAGTCCACTTTGTATGTATGAATCTGGTTTTCTCCAGATAACACAGAAAGTAAAACTATTAGGGACGGGTTCCCATCTATTACTTTCTTGGGTGCATAGAGAAATACTAATTTTCAGTGGTGCCCATTTGGGGACTTTACTGATGTTTTTTGCCACCCTTTTAAGAAAGACAAAAAGAGGAAGAAGGAAGTACATCTGTAGTCTAAATTGACTGTGCCAAATAAAATGTTAAATTTCAATAGAGAGAAATGCAAAAGGCACATAGTTAATGTTAATAAAGCTGTCAGTAAAAACCCAACTGCTGCAATAACTGTGCTGGAGAGGTGGCTGTCATCCATGCAAGACCCAAGCTGGAAGCATGTCTGGAAAAGAAGTCTGGAGCCACCAGCTTCTCCTTCTGCTTGATGGGTCCACAACTGTCTCTCCCTGCCAGTCTCACATAGGTCATGTTTTGGACACACCAGCTGTACTTCAGATTGTGATGTGCCTGGTGAGAGAAGAGTGAGGTGCTGCAGGAGTGTTGTGGAGGAGCTTGGTGTAGCTGGGTACGTGTCCTGGTGGTGGAAGGTTTCACTGGAGAGTGGTGCACGGCTGGTCTCACCCACATGAACTAGCAGCTGGTGAAGCTCCAGGCCTGCTGCATGCAGGGAGGTTCTTCACTGATGCATGCATGATGTTAACCTTTCATTTAAAAGAGTGATTGCCATGCTGTGGTGCTACAGTTACTGTATTCTAAATGAATAACTCTGGGTTTCCATCCATGCCTGCTGTGGTGATCCCGCCACCTGCCATCCACACATGGTGCAGCACATAGGCTTTGACTAATGCCACCCCTTTTGGTAACTGTTCTGGCAGATGTGTTCCTACTTCTTCCTTCCCTGCTCCAGTGGAGGAAAAGTCTGATGTTACAGCATCTCTGCTGCACAGGTTCTCACTGATGCAGTACAGGAGGTATGAATATAGGACAAGAGGAAATGGCCTCAAGTTGCACCAGGGGAGGTTTAGGTTGGATATTAGGAACAATTTCTTTCCTGAAAAAGTGGTTAGGCATTGGCCCAGGCTGCCCAGGGCAGTGGTGGAGTCACCATCCCTGGAGGGGTTCAAAAACCATGGAGATGTGGTACTTAGGGACATGGTTTAGTGGCGTGGTGGTGATAGGTTGATGGTTGGGCTTGATGATCTTAGAGGTCTTTTCCAAGCTAGATGATTCTATTATTCTAATATGCTGCTTGTCGCACGGGGCAAGAAGCCTCCTTAGATGGGAGCCCTGTTGTCCTGCAACCTGGACCAACCCCCATGGCATGTCTCCTCTCATAATTTCATCTTAAAAACTGCTGATTTTCTATCTCCATTGCAGACAGAAACTTTTGCTCATTCCACATGATTTCTTCCCATTTCTGCCTGCTGTAGTGCAGAACCAGTCCTCAAGGTTTGGACTCTTTCTCTTTACATTTGTTACAGTCATTTGTGCACTAAAATGCCATAGAGATGAACAATGCTGAAGGCAGTAGAAGAATGTTTTGGTGACATAGTGAAAGCTGGAGATCAGCTGCTTCTTTGACAAGGTCAACCCTACCTGGTTGGAATGGGTAGGAGCCAGATATAGCAGGGGCAGCCATATGGGCAGCAGTGCTGATGCCTCTGCAGATCAGGCTTCAATGAGGACATTTGGAACACATACATAGATAGTAACTTCCCAACAGTTTATGTTGTTCTCAATAACAAAGCCAGGCTTTCCTGATGGCTGGGAAGTGGACACAGCTCTGATCATCTACCCAATTGGCTTTCAATCTCTGAAGAGGTTTGCTCCTTCCAACCATATGCTCCACCAAGAGGACTGAGAAGAAGAGGGTTTTGTACAAACACCACTACATTAAGCGTTCCTGACAGGCTCTGAGGGAAGTCTTTTCTGGTCCTCAGCTGGAAGGGTCATGGATGTAACTTCAGAGCTTTGGGTGGCAGAGCTGCTGTAAAGAAAGGCAAAATATTATGAAACAACACACTAGGCTGACAAGCAGCTGTGCTGTCATCCTTTGTGGTGTGCTAGTGGGTAAATTTGCCATATTTTGTCACTTCCATGAGGCCAATCTTTTCTGCTTCCTTCCTTGGTGTAATGACTGCTGACTTCGAGGTTCGAAATACAGTCTGCTCCTAGAACTCACAGGGGTTCTTTTAAGGTTTGGTTTGGGTGTGGATTTCTGCCTATTGTTTCTCTCTTCTGGTCACTTCTGCTATTTTCAAGTTGGGGTTTTTTGTTTGGTTTAGTTTGGGGGGTTTTGTGTTTTGTTTTGTTTATTTAATTAAAATCCCTGATCATCCCTTCTGGTGCTTCACTCTCCAGGAAGTCCTTTTTGTTTGCCTTCAGGTTCTTCACTGGAGACATCTTCTGCTCTGAGGTGCTTCCAGAGTTCTCCCTCATGATAATCACATGATCATCAGTGTCCTTACCTCAGACAAACACTCCTGGAGAGATGTTATTTTCTATCTTGGCAGGAGTGGCACAACTGAGTTCCTGCTCTCCCAGTTGTCCATCTGTGTTGCTGGGAATGCAGGTCTCCTCTTCTGAATTTGGGCATGGATGGTGGGAGCAGTTAGACCTCTCATTGTGCTCCCGGTGCCTCCACAGTCCTGGAGACACTTGGATACTCCCTGGTGCTGACCATCCATTTCAGGCCCCGAGGCTGCATTACCTTAGGGTACCCCACTGCTACTGCAAGTCTTTTCAAGCAAAACAAATGGCAAATGAGAACTGTTTATTCTTTTTGACAGAGGTGGTTTGCACATCCCAAAAAGCAGATGTGTTTTTAGTGTATCCTTTTGGAAACAGTCACCTCTCACGTGGCAAATAACTCAGGTTTTCTCTAGCCAATGTTGTTCTTGTCATTCATGTTTTTGTAGCCTACTGCCTGTAGAGTTAGTTTGGATGGCCCGAGTTAAGATATTTTAGAAGACCCTTCTGCAGGGAGCAGTCTGTCTGTAGAGGAACTTCTGAGAATTCTTGGCACCTTTCCTCTCCACAAAGTTCAGTTTAAGAGCCCCGTAGGTAGCAAATGATATCTCCACCGTTCTTGTCAATGTCATGGCCTTGTGTCCTGGTACTGAAAGGTATCTCCTCAAATTATTGTTCTCCAGTAGTTGTTTCTTTCGGAGCAGGCCTCTTGTATAGCTATTTGTTGAACTGTGTACCTACTGAATTAGTCAAAGACTGGTTTTTTCTTTTCCTCTTTACCCTTCCCCCAAAGTTGCTTTTGTTATGTATTGGCTTGCTAATCCTTGTGTTGAGCAGTATCAGACATCACCTTTCTTGGGGGCACTTAGTCCACTCTTCCGCTTTCTTTGTCAAAGGGCTCCCTTAATAGGAGAAGTCAACAGGGAGGACAAAAGGGATTGAAAGTTGTATTTAATCGGGGTCAGAGAGGTGGTGTTCAGAGTGACGGGCCCACAGGCAGGCTGGCCTTTTATGCTTCCCGACGCAGATGGTCCCAAAGCATTCAGCTAAGTGAAGAGAAAGCTGCCCAGTGAAAGCTATTGTAGGGCAGCATCGTTACAGTTGAGAAGGGTTGCCAGGGGTAACTGGAGAGTATCACCAGCATCCTGTGATCACTAGTCTGTGCCATTGAAAACCTTCGACCGGGGATGGCTCTGGGTCCCTTGGCATCCTCACGCCCCCGCGTAAGCAGCAATATCTCATGCTACCTTTTTAAAATTTAATATTATTATTTTTACTTTGAGGCACATAAACTGTGGAATCATTTGCATTTCTTAATTTCAGAATAGCCACCTTCTGCAGAACCTACAGCCACTTGCTGTACAACATATTGCTTTTCTTCCCCTGGGGAGCAGTCTAATAACATTTGAACTTTA
This sequence comes from Galbula dea, assembly GCA_013399015.1. Classification (NCBI taxonomy): domain Eukaryota; kingdom Metazoa; phylum Chordata; class Aves; order Piciformes; family Galbulidae; genus Galbula; species Galbula dea. The sequence continues at coordinate 69,811 of VWZX01010090.1, forward strand.
TAAGATAACACCGTGTTTACAGAAACTTAATTTTTTTACATTTGTCTGAGTGTAGGAATAGCTGAATTTAAAAAAAAAAAAGGAAGAAAAAAAGGGAAGGCTAGATTAATCAGCACAAATAAAGCCTGCAGGCATGTGCAGAACCTTAAGAAACTGTGCCCACAATGACCTGGGGGATTGCTGCAGCACCTCCTTTGGTCTAAAGAAATAGTTGGTCTCAGCAGGTGAAACGTGTTCCTGACAAGCAGCTGGACCCTGCTTTTCTTTAAAACAGGAACCCCACTGTTGGTTTGTTTTGCTGAAGCCATAGGTGCTCAAGATGGTAACTGTACCTTAAGTCTCATGTGAATCGCTGTTTGAAAGTGCGCGTACAAGCATGAGCCATGAGCAAAAACTTGAGGAGGGAGGGCAGCAGAACAACATCAGCTGGTGACCCCTCAGCCATCCACCCACCCGCGTGCGCCAGCAGCAGGCTGGGACCTTGCAGACACATCCCTGGGGACCCAATCCAAAGGGATGCCAGCCCTGACCTCAGCAGGAGCTGTGCTCTGCTGCCATGGCCAGGAGGATGGAGAAGGTGCTCCCCAGCTTGTGGTGCAGGTCCGTGATCTAGGGATCAGCCCTGGTGCCACCGCAGGAGGACATGGTGCCTGCAATGTGTCTGGAAGGGGTGACACAGATCCCAGCACACCCAGAGCATCTTCTGCTGGCAGGTAGTGCTGGAGCTGGGGCTCACCTCTTCTGCCAGAGAAACGATGGGCAAAAGCAGGAGGTCATGGTCCAGCTTTTGCTCTGTCACTTGCGTTTCCTCACAGTTAGTCATGGTGAGAGCGCAGCTCTCCGCAGTGTAGCATGGAAGTGTCACCGCGCTGATGGTGAGGCAGTGTCATTTGTTCAGGGAGTCCTCTTTCAGGTTACTGCATGGATCAAAATCGGGGGGAATTCAAATGAAAATTTCACATGCACTTCATAAAGTAATTGGAGATTTGGCTAAACAATTAGCCACTGTGGCTATTTCAGCACTTTCTACATTTGTAACAGTGCAGATATTGTCTGTGATTGCACAACTCGTATTTTCCGCTCTTCGCTGCTGCAGGTCACAGAGAGATTCCAGCCTAAGCAGTGCCTTTGAAATCAGTAACAGTGGTGGCATCTGTGTGGACTTTATGGGTTCTGCACACTACCTTTGTTTTTGTGTGGTGGTAGAGGGTGGTGTAATTGATAAAAAACAAAACAAGGCAACAACAACAACAAAATCTAAAACTGTGGAAGAATTGTTTGTGGCTTTCATTGTGGCGGTGTAAGATTGCCAGGGGAAGAAGATTCTGCAGGGTTTTATAATGGCACCGCCTTGGAACTCAAAGTATAATCTTCATTATAATGAGACACAGAAACAATGAAGGCTGGAGGCAGGTATGTAATTCAAAGAGCATGTCATCAGAGACAATGGCAAAAAAAGAAACCAGTGTTTCTACAGCCCCTCAGATATGTTCTTTTCAAGGGACCAGTTAATTTATCACTGTGTATTTCCAGGAGGGGGGAGGTGAGTTATGCATTCACCTCTCATATTAGCAGTAAGTAGTTGTCCCACGTTCTCTTAGATTTTGAATCTTGCTGGTGGTGATGTAATCTGTTTTGTTTCAATACTTTGTTTACATGGGTGCCTTCATACTGAGTAGGTGGCTTTCTACTTTCATACTCTATATTTTCCTTTTTTAAAGTCATTTGAAGTGTCTTACCGGTAGCGAGTTGCAAATGATCTTTCCCTTACACTTTGCTCTGCACTTCAGTTAGGAAAATAGTAATAATGCCATCACAGCTTTCCTGCTGCATCATCGAGCTATTGATTTCATGGGAACGCAGGAGTAAACAAAACCAAATGTACAAATGATGCATTTGAAATATACTTCCTTCACATCTTGAAAATGAGTATGAGATTTTCAGATGTGTGTGGTAGATGCAAAGTATTTGTCTGAATTCAGTCATACTGGATCTCCTGAATCATTGACTTACAGTCACAGGAGGGGGAAGCTCTAGCATCCTAGCATTTCTTTATTGCTAATATGCCAAGGAATTGAAAAAATGTTTGGAGGTTGTTCTTTGCAAAGGTCCTAACTACCACCCAGAAGTGGTAACCTTTTAGTGGTTCCTGCTTCTGGCCTTGCTCTCATTTTAGCAGATGAGTGTATGGGAGGAATGTTGTAAGTCTGGATTTAATTGATGGGATAGATTTGTCTTATTTTTTCCAAACCACATGCCCTCAGCATCGAAGCCAAACCTTGTGACAGTTGGCAGCCATCAGAACTGGGCAATGTGTAAGGTGTCTGCAGTGCCTGGTCAAGTGTTCACTGTGTGGGGGACTGTGGTTTCTTTTAGGACCAGGTGAAGATATCCTGGTTCGGTACCAAACCCAATAGCAAACCTCTTCTGTGCTAAGGTGTGGTGGGTTTAAGGGCTCCTCCCAGCCCCCCACGCACAGCAGGTAAAGGAGAGACTGGATTGGAAGTTAAAAACTAAAAACTGCTTTAATAATAATAATAGATATAAATGAAACAAAATATAAACAGGTACAGGACCCAAGATACTGAACCGTCCCGATGCCAGCTCCCAGTGGAATCAGCACAAGCAGTCCAAAGCAGTGNTAAGGGATTCTGGTGGTACAGTGTCTGATAAGCCCACACCAAATGAAACCTGCCCAGGGTGGGTGATACTCCACTCTGAAGACAGGATAAATGAGACAGGACTTGTCTTTGGAGAGCCTCTGCGAACACCAGAACAGCCACTGGTGCAGTGCCTCATGTGCTGGTTCTGTCCACACTCAGTGACAGCCAAAGGTAAGAGGCTAGAAGGCAGGAGGATTGTCTTCTGCCTTCTCCTCTAAAGTCTAGCTGGTCTTTTTCTAAAGTTGGCATCTCCATTATTCAGTACCTCTTGTAGCATTGCCACATGTTCCCACCTCCCAGCTCCTCAAGACTGCTAGAAATGGTATTGATCTTCAGAAGATCTGCACTTCCCAGTGCAAAGTCTGTCCTGGTGAAGAGTTCAGGGCATCCAATGGGACTTTTCATTGCTTTTCTTGTCTCCTTCCTCTCTGTTTACGGCCTACTGAAAGACAGAAGGAATTACAGTGTTTGTATTATTTGTTTTTAAAGCAGTGATGAGCTATCGCACTGCTCAGGAAATTTGGTTGGTTGCACATTTTAAATGAGGCATTGATGATTTTCTTCAGTGGCGGGACCAGTTCTTTTCTTCTGAGTGTTGCTAGGTAGAAGCCGAATCCACTTTGCAACCAGCCCTTCAACCATCAATTCAGATGTCCCTCACCCTGTCCAGACGAAGGGGGAAAACCCCAGCCAAGGAGTTCAGAAATTACTGACCTGAAGTGCAATATGGAAAGTACGTTCAGTAAGTTTGCACAGTAGAATCATAACTCAACTACAGTGACCAGGGCAAGGGACTTTCACCTGAGGTATGTTAGGCTAACCTGGTTAGATCATTCAGTCTTCACCAGAAGAGAGAACGACTTAAATCACAGCTTGTTTCAACTTTCTCAGGTTAATACAGATGTTTCAGTCCCACACGAGAAGTTATGGAGCTGAGTAAATGCATATTTGAAAGAATATGATTGTTTAAAAATCAGCATTGAAACAAACAAAAAAATGCTTTACTGAAATGAAACATTATAAATTCCATTTAAAATAAATGATTCATATGAAGTATGTGCCAGTTTCCTACAGGAACAGCAAAAACATTGAGAGTTGCAGTATTTAAATCCAGGTAGAAAGAGTTTCTGTATTGCACACCTCCCAGTTCTGTTAATGTCAGGAAAAGGTCTATTAAATGTCTTCAGGTGCTACTTTAAAAATAGTCATGTGCACCTTAACAATTCAGTACTTCTCCTGTCTGATTCACTTCCAGCAAAGGCTTCTTCAGCTCTCAGAATTTAAATGCTTAAGATGAAATACAGAGTTGTGAGTTCTGCATGTCCCCATGTAACTGGTTTGTATCTTGAGCAGATCAACACAGGCTCTCAAAGTATTTGAGTGATATCCACCAGGGTTAACATGGTCTGAACAGTTGGGGCACTTCTCGATCTCCTGTTTATTCACCCTCAGTTATTTATCCAAATGGAAAAGACGCATTTTTGCCATTGATTTTTCTCAGAGCAGGACTCATGGGTTTGAGCGCAGATGGGCTGCGGTACAGCTATTAGGGCAGTGACTGCATCCAGCACGAACTGTATTTATGCTTAATTTCTCTCTAGGCAGAAAGTCAAGCCCAGGATACATAATCTGTGCCTAAAAGCACTGTGGTTCTAGTTTAATGCTTGTTGGTTATTGAGACTTGGTTAGCAGTGCATTCAGAGCCTCAGATTGCTGTTGTCTCAGTGCAGCTCAGCAAAAAAGGTCTGGCTGTTCCTCTGATTTCTCTTACACATCCACCCTGCCTGAGTCCAGCACCAGATGCCTTTATTTTGGGTGTCACCATTTTGGGTAAATCCCAGTAAAATGCTTTAACTGGTCCTCCAGATCTTACACAAATTCCATGTCTACCTTGTTGTGATCTTGTGCTGGTCTAACATGCAACACAGCTGAAGCATGCAGAGCAGCTCTGCCCTTGGCACCAGGCAGCTGCTGAGCCTGTGAGAGAACTGAGTCATCACCCAGATAGCAACTGGGCACATGGAGCTGGTCCTGTCACCTTGCTGAAGCCAAAGCCATGGGCCAAGGATCTGTGGATCAGAGCAGAAACATTTTCTCATCCTCTGTGCTGTGGGGTTTGAGGGTGCTGGTCGCATCATTCCTGAGGTGCTTCCCTCTTGTGCTGTACGGCCATGGTTTGGGAGGGGATGCAGCTGTTGAGGACTTCAAGTGTTTGGAAAACAGGGTTCTGGAAAACAGGCCTTATGAGGAGAGGCTTAGGGACTTGGGGTCGTTTAGCCTGGAGAAGAGGAGGCTGAGGGGAGACCTTATTGCTCTCTTCAGCTACTTGAAAGGTCATTCGAGGGAGACGGGTGTTGGCCTCTTCTCCCTTGTGACTAGAGACAGGACTAGAGGGAATGGGCTCAAGTTGTGCTAGGGCAGGGTTAGATTGGATATTAGGAAGAATTTCTTTACTGAAAGAGTGGTGAGATATTGGAATAGGCTGCCCAGAGAGGTGGTGGGGTCACCATCCCTGGAGGTTTTTAAGAAGAGGATAGATGTGTTTCTTCAGGGGATGATTTAGGGATAAGAGCAGTGTAGGGCTATCGGTTGGACTAGATGATCTTGAGGGTCCTTTCCAACCGTAATGATTCTGTGAAACTCGTCTTGTTAAAGAACTGAAATTTAGCAGATCAGGAAGAAGGTTGTCATTCACTAATGAAGAGATGCTTTGGTTTTGGTAGAAGTGCGGAGGTTTTTCCTGTTGCTGTGGTATCTGTTTAAGGAGAAGAAAAAAAAAAGAAAACAAAAACAAACAGCACAACACAGACAAAGAAAGAAACCAAAACCACACAGACAAGTGCTCAAAGTGTAAATAAATACCTCTGTGGTGTTGTCTGAGGCACTTGTGACCCAACCGTTTACGTGTCAGTTGTGGTTACACTCGTCCTCCTCCAGAGCCAGAAGGCTCCAGCTCTTGTCTGAAAGAATGAGAGGTAGTGTCACTACCAAGTGTGCATGAGCTTCTACATGTGGGGTCTGAGGATGTGGGAAAAGCACCATAACCCAAAACCCAAACCCTAACCCGATTCAGTTTCATCATCCATTGTGGGCCTTTGTAGAGAAAATCGACTTCTCCCTGTTTCACTAGGAGAACCTTGGCCACTAGGAAAAGAGATGCTCCAGTGCCATGGTCTCATTTTTGAGGACACACCTCTGTCAGGAAGGACATTTCTGAGCATGCTCCCAGCATGTCTGTATTTATTGATTATCACATACATGCAGGACTATACTAATGTAAAAACTATAATGTGAAAATTCTTTACCCAGAGGGTGGTGAGGCACTGGAACAGGTTGCCCAGAGAGGTTGTGGCTGCCCCATCCCTGGCAGTGTTCAAGGCCAGGCTGGATGTGGCCCTGGGTAACCTGGTCCAGTCTGTGGTGTCCCTGCCCATGTCAGAGGGGTTGGAACTAGACGATCTTCAAGGTCCCTTCCAACCCAAACCATTCTGTGAATGTATTATGGACACTATAAAGCATACACAAATTAGAAAGTTAAAATGGATGATGAAAAGATTAAGTAAACAGTATTTTTGTTTTATTTATTAATGATTAAAAAAATTTAAAAGTATTTTCTCCTTGTGCTGCAGCGGAATGTCTGCCACAGCCCCTGGGGTGTCTGCACACACCAGTGGTGTACAGGGGAAACAGAAATGCCAGCAGGGGTCTCAAATTCTTATCATTTTCTTGCACCACTGAAACATTTTTAAGTGAGCAAAAACTGAATCCTCTCATTGAGAATTGTTTTCTAATGATCAGTAGAGACAGCATTCCTTTTCCCCATTTTCTCTTTCCTTTGGAAAGAGGAGGAAAGAGAGGGACATCTTCTCTGCTGTGGCCCTTGTTGCAAGAACAAAACTGTTGTAGCAGGTGAGACTTGGTAATTCTTCATCAGGGCCACTTAATTTTTCATTAGCTTATAGTTGTGCCTCTTAGTATGGAATATGGGTGTTTCTGTTACGCTCTGTGTTTCCTATTGAGAACAGAAGACTGATGTTGAGAAGTCCATCCTAGTCCATCCTCCTTGTTTTCTGTTCCCAAGACAAGGATGTCTTTGTCATGCTGAACAAAGTACACTGAAAAAACAGGGAATGGAATGGAAAAGGGCACTGTCTTCCTGTGAGTGCTGCTTTTCAATCTCTGCCCCTCAGAGCCCCGTGGAAGATGTTCTCAAGAAGTACAACTCTGAGCATGTTAATGCTCTTTGGTGCTCTTACATTTGAAGTGCCTACAGAGCTTCGTGGCGTGTTGAGAGTGAGGTACCATCTTTATCAGAACAAACAATGATCCTCCATGACTGTGACTCTCAGAAGAGCCACTACACCACCTTGATGCACACCTGCAAATGACAGAAGAAGGTGTTCATCTCTTCTTGTGGTGAGAGGTGTTTGTGGTGCATATCTTTGGATATGGACTAAAGAATCTCTGCTTGTATAGTAGGTAAGGTCATAAAAGCTCAGGAAGACCAAAATTAGTGCAAAGTGTTAACACTGGAGTTCTCCTTCCATAAAATAATCATGCACTGTCACACATCCTCAGCTCCACCACTGCTCTGTTACCAGTTACTGAGATATTGTTACTGGGATGCTTCTCATGCCTTCATTCTCCTGGAAGATGAGAGTTTGAAGAAGATTTGATGTGGAGGGGTACTGTAGAGCCCAGAGCATTGTTTGTGTTCCTCACACATCACACAAGGGGATGTTTCCTCAGATAGATGATTCGACCTGTGAGAAATCCATGAAGTGATGACGTTTCTGTTCCTGAATTCACACAGAATCACAGAATGGTGGGAGCTGGAAGGGACCTGAAAGGATCATCTAGTCCAAGCCCCCTGCCACAGCAGGATTCCCTAGGCCAGGTCACACAGAAGCATATCCAGACGGGTTTGGAATATCTCCAGAGAAGGAGACTCCACAAGCTGTCTGGGCAGCTTGGGCCAGGGGTCTGCCATCTCAACTGGGGAAACATTTGGTCTTGTCTTCACATGGAAATTCCTCTGCTTCAGCTTACAGCCGTTGCCCCTTGTCCTGTCCCTGGGCTCCACTGAGAAGAGCCTGACCCCATACTCCTGACACCCACCCTTCACATATTTCAAAGTACAGATGAGGTCACCCCTTAGTCTAATTTTCTCCAAGCTCAAGAGCCCCAGCTCCCTCAGCCTTTCCTCCTCAGGAAGATGTTCCAGCCCCTTCAGCATCTTGGTGGCTCTGGGCTGGACTCTCTCCAGCAGGTCCTATGCTTCTTCAGCTGAGGGGCCCAGAACTGGACACAAGATTCCAGATGTGGCCTCACCAGGGTAGAGTCAAGGGGGAGGAGAACATCCCTTGACCTACTGACCACAGCCCTTCTAATCCAGCCCAGAATCCCATTGGCCTCCTGGCCACAAGAGCACACTGCTGCCTCATGCTCATCCTTCCATCCACCAGGACCCCTAAATCCCTTTCCCCTTCCCTGCTCTCCAACAGCTCAGTCCCCAACCTATCCTGTTCATGGGCTTGGTCTTTCCCAGGTGCAAGACTTGACACCTGGCCTTGTTGAATTCCATTCCATGTCTCCCTGCCCAGCTCTCCAGCCTGTCTAAGTCTGGCTGAATGGTAGCACAACCCTCCGGTGTGTCAGCCACTCCACCCAGTTTAGTGTCATCAGCAAACTTGCTCAGAACACACTCTGTTCCCTCAGCCAGGTTATTAATGAATAGACTGAAAAGTACCAGTCCCATGACTTCCCCTTGGTAAACCCATGCTGACTGCTCCCAATGACCCCCTTATCTTTGATATGCCTAGAGATAGAGTCAAGGATAAAGTGTTCTATCACCTTTCCTGGGATGGAGATGAGGCTGACAGCTCTAGAATTACCTGGCTCCTTCTTGCCCTTTTTGAAGCCTGGAGTGTCATTTGCCTTCCTCCAGTCCCCAGGCACCTCTCCTGTTCCCCAGGACTTATTAAAGATGATGGAGAGTGGCCTGGCAATGACTTCCGCCAGCTCCCTCAACACCCGTGGGTGCATCCCATCAGGACTCATGGATTTATGGATGTCCAGATGGCTTAGCTGCTCCCTAACCCAGTCCTCCTCAACTAAGGAAAACTCCTCCAGTGTCCTAACATCATGTGGGGGCTCAGGGGTCTGAGGCTCCTGAGCACAGTCTCTAAGAGTATAGACAGAGACAAAGAAGGCATTCAGTAACTCCACCTGTTCCTTTCAGTGTGAATATTTTTCAGGAGCCTCCTGCATGTGTTTCCTATTCCATCTTTGCCGGAATCCTCAAGAGAATCAAAATGAGGAACAAGGGATATATCCAACAGGATTTCACCCATTCCAGGTCTCCTTACTAGCTTTAGCTCAACCTTCAGTTCTGCTCTCAGAGTAATGTGATCTCCTGCATCCTGGTTTTGATCAGGCTTTTTGAGTCTCCTTTCCTGGAGGTAAACACTGTGTAAACACCTCTCGCATTCTGTTCTAGTGTCGTTTTAGACTGCTCTCCATCACAAAACAGCTCTGTGCTAACTTGGAAACTGTGGGGTTTCTGGAGGAAAATGGACGTAGCTGTGAGCAATCTTAGACATTGTCTGACAGGATTCTGTTCCCAGGTGAAAGCATGCTGTTTGAGACCCTGTTATTATGAGAAGGCCTGCAAACTTGGACTCGTTACTGTGTGAAAATATGCTGGGGAGGCAGACTTAAGGACAGCGTGTTTGTGCAGTGCCAAAATAAGATAAGCGGCCTTGCCACCTGCAACAACAGGAACCTGATAGGAGGAGTCAGAGGTGGAGATTGATGCCTTGTGGTCAGTGGGTCTTAGCAAATCATATGTAATGTTTAGGCGAGTGGACAATGCATGTAACCAATTGTAATTTGAGCTATCACGTGGCACATATGTAGAAAATGGCACGTCTCGAGGATGAAGGACCACCGCCTCCCTAAGATCTTGCTTTATGGTGAACTTGCCACCGGCTGCCGCAAGAGAGGAGCTCCAATGAGAAGATACGAGGACTCCCTGAAACAACATCTCAGCCTTGGCCACATTGATCTTCATAACTGGTCTACTCTGGCCTCCAAGAGGGAGGCCTGGAGACACACCATCTATAATGCTGCAGATGCTTTTGAGAAAGCACACAGGATCTCCCTTGAGGAGAAAAGACAGCGCAGAAAGAATCGTGCCTTGCAGAGCACACCATCTAAGGAGTCTTTCTGCTGTGTCTTTTGCAACCGTACATGCCTATCTCGTATTGGCCTTTTTAGCCACCAATGCGTGTGCAACAAACGTGGGTAGAGCCCTTCCCAAATCTTCGTTCACGAAGCCTAGCCATGATGTAATTAATAAAATTGACTTATTGCCGTATTCATAATGGATCGAGGGCTAAGTCTGAGACTTCCGCGTTGCCTACAGGAAACCTGTAGACCTTGTTGGTTGTGTCACAGCTTATTACAAGGGCATTCACATTTCCAACTTATCTTCAGAGGTCTTGAGGGTTTTTCATCGTCCTGTCTGTAAAGCTGCAACATGATGTGTAGTATTTCGAAAGGTTAAAAGGCTACAGCCATGGCCTAAGTCTGTTTGTGTTGTCTTATAAGTTGCTTCTCTTAAGGACAGCACAAGTACCAAATGGTAATGAAGCCACAACATCTAGTTCTCATCATTTGTTCTCTAGAGACAGGTTAGTCCCTGCAGAGTTCATTTAACTGCTCCCAGAAAAAGAAGCTGAAAGCACTGAGAGCGTCATCCTTGGAAGCTGTTCTGGCATGACTGCCCTGGGTCTGCCTCATCCCAGACACCCGAGGGTGGTTTTTCCCGTGTCTCAGTAGCTGTTCTTCTCCCATGTCAATATCTGGAATTCTGGTCTGACCTTAAGGATGGGAGGGAGTGGTCAGAGCTGGGATGATTTAGCTGCCTGTGCCCTGTGGGACAGGTTATCAGGATGAGAGAAGGTTGAACTGAGTGAGATTCTAGCCCATACCGAAGGACTGGTAGTTAGCCTGTGTTGAAAAGTCTTTTTTTTTATTATTTTTCTTTTTTTTTCTGTTGGTTTTTTTTTTCCCAAAGAATTTTTGGAATTTCAGTGCGAAAGAAGTAGAGGCAAGCAAGAACCCCAAATGAGCTTTGCAAGTTTCAGATGCTCATCTACATCAGTATGCTTCAAACGCAGAGACTTAGTTCCATATTTCATCCTAATGGCAACATTGAGAGCTGTGCTCTTTTTCTAGGATATGGTTTATGGTTCATAGGTTTAGGTTTGTGATTCAGTTGAAGCGTTAATGAATCATTTCCATGGAGCTTTAAATCTGGATTGCTCTCCACTGTGGGGAAAAGCATCATGTCGTTGGCCCATCTCTTGCACAGCTTCTTTGGGCACAGTGACTTTGCCAGATCAGGCACCACAAGCCTCAGTAGAACAAGGCTCCATGGACTTCCTTCTCTCTTTTATGTTCATATCTCCATCACTCTGTGCTGGTGGAAGAAGGTGTGATTTCTTGCCAAAATAGATTCCCAAGACCTAAGTGTAGATTTTCTATTAAGAGGAGTGAACAAGGTTCCTCTTCTGTCTCCAGCCTCAGCCATTAATTGAGTGCCATTTCAGCTGGCTGCGTGGAGGAATTCTGTACAAGTCATCAACACAGCGTGCGTGCGCTCGTTAGGCTCCTGGACCCTGATAGTTAACGTTGGTAATGGCTGTAGACACCACTCAAGGGCTGATTAAGAGGCGATTATACAGCTGCCAAAGCCTCTGGCTTCCCTCACGACCTTTGATAAAGATTTGTATTGCCACTGACAAAATCTGCTGCGCCATAGCCATCACTTAAATATAGAGATGGTCTCGGTGATGGTGAAGTCACTACTACAGAATCAATTGTTGGTGTCCTATTGATCCCATAAGAAATTCCAGAATATCCCTTCCACTGAAGCTAAGCCATGCCGACCTTCCCGTCATCCACACCAGGACCTTGGGCAAGCCCTGTGTGCACTGGTCCTACCAGAACTGCCTTGGGGGGGAGGTTTGCAGTACTGTTCAGTTTGATACCGGGTGGCTACTACAGGCATGTTACCAGGTGAATGACAACAGAAAATGAAAATTGTTATTCCTAGTTTGCAATTATAATTGTATCTCAAAGCAGATTCTTTTAATGAATAACTTAGAACACTCTAAGGCCATTTTTGGCAGTAATCAATCCTGAAACTTCCTGTTATTTTATGACTGTACTTTGGATTTTATCTCCACAGGCATTTTTTCACATGTAATTCTGAGTTAACATTTATTATTTTTCTCTTCACCAAGGATGGCTAAAGTCTAAGAGGTATTTAAGACAACTTAATCAAATAGCTAAAAAGAATAGTCAAGAGGTGAATTCTTCCGGCACCCTACGAGAACAATAGATTTGTGTTCAGTTTCTCCTTTGCTAAATCAGAAATCACAGTATAGACAAGGGAGTTTCTAAATCATATATTATACCTTATTCCCTGGTGGGAATAAAATGTTCATCTTTGCCTCCTTTTCTCTGTTTAACTGTGACTTCTGTGAACACTGGGTAGAATAACCCTGCAGCTTTTCTTTCTTTTTTTTTTCTCTCTTTCTGTCTTTTTTTTTTTTTTTTTAATCTATTCATCTTATACTTTTCAGACAGATTTTTCCCCGGGGTGAAACAAAGGTTAACTGAAATTTCCTCTGTTGTGTACCTGAACGAATCAGCAGTTTGAGAAGGAAATCCCATTGATGGGCAAAGAGAGTGACAGGCTCTATTTAAAGAATTCCCCCGACTGTGTGGTAGACCAACCATGCCATGAATTTAACTGTTCCTGTGGTCCCCATACTTGTACCCACCAAAAAGAGAGAAAAACCTACTTTGTTCTGCAAATGTTGTGCTAAGCTTTGAAAATCATGAGCCACTGAGTTGTGTGAATTAACATGACCAGCAGTGGCCAGGGCTGAAGGAAGCAGCATGAGACAGAAAACAGACAGAAAGTTATGCGTATGCGCAGAAAGGAAGAGGCATGCTACATGTTTGTGTGTTAGCATCTGTCTGTGCATTTCAGTGCTGGGGTCACTCCTGGTCCTCAGGAGCATGATTTGTAGAGTTGTGTTCTCTTTCGCTCTTTCACTGAATGTTTTTGTTCCCCCTTGGTGTGCAGAACATCTGACCCATGTGTAGCCATCAGAATAGGTGGAGTTGAGGTGGATGCTAGAGGACATACCTGTGCAAAAATGTGCAGGATTTGTCACTGGAGAAGTTCACCAGCACAGAAGAGAGATGCACAGCTGAAATGCCTGATATTGGACAAAAAGAGGGAGGGTGTCCTAACACCTGGGAGGTTTTTGTATTTCTTACTGTCTGCTCTAAATTACAAAAGCACACATCTCTGCTTGATCTTAATTCATGTGTGCTAAACGACATGACCTGTGAGTCTTCTTGAGAACCGTGGCTCTGGCCCTGCAGCAAGCCCCAGTCCAACCTGCTGCTGTGGCTTAGAAGAACAGTCTGGTAGCCTCAGACCATCAGACTTTTCTTCTCTGGCCATGACGGTTGAGTCCTCTGCCATTGGTAATGGCTGCTTAACTTTGCTTAAAGGTACCTTCACAGGGTTTGGGTTGTTTGGGTTTTTTTTCACTTATGCAGGACTGTTCAGAGGTGTGGTTTGTTTCTTCTTAAACCTTCCCATGGTCTTCACCAGTGCCAGCTTTGCTTCAGTCAACCTCTTCCATTTTAATTGTTTTTGAAATGGGTTGAGTTCTGCTGTTTGTTCACTGTCGTCTTTCCAGTTTGGTTATGCTCTTCAAAAACATCACACTGGATCAGACAAAGGTTTCTAAATGTAAAGCATTGCAGGTGTACTCCCACAGATAAAACAGTGCCTATTTCTGCTTATATACATACACAAAAGATATGGAAGGGAGAGGCAGGAGAGTCTTTCCCTACCATGAGAAGATTTCTCAGGGTGAACTTGTGTCAATGATGACATTGACTGATATCTCTGTGGGAGTTCATAGATCTCTGCTAAAGTTAAAGAGATATTGACATGTAATCCATTATAACAGCAGGTGTCTTGTTTTCCAGTAAATCATCTTCTTCTCATCAAAGCAAAGAAGAGAAATCCCTAGAAGTGTCTAAAGAAATGACCACAGTTGGTTCCATTCCTTCTGCACAAGGGTTAATTCAAGTAGATGGGTGATGCAGGAGACCTTCATGTATGGTGGCTGCCATGCATCTCCTGGTGCTGCTACCCTGCAGGGAGTTGTCCTCATTGGGATGGAGCTGGCACTGTAAAAAGTCAGAAACCCAAGATGCGGGTCTGTTGCTGGTGCCTCAGAACCTCTGAGATCTGCTGTCCCATCAAGGAGCTGAACAGACCTGCAGCTCCCTCCCTCCAGACAGTGATGTCATGGAGCACCTGAGCTGTGTCTGGGTGCAGCTTAAATAGGGACTCCAAGCAGCATGAGGAGGACCAGCTCCTTTTTCAGCTCACAGTCCTCTGTGGCTATAGAGCAGACATCAGTTACTTCAAAAACTGCTGATGACATTCGTTTGTATATACACCCACAGACATACAAGTGCTTGGAATACATCTTCCTGGAAGAGAAAGACATGTTCTATGTCCTAGTGCACAGAAACCTAAATTTGTCTGCTTTGCAAAATCTGATGTGGGAAGGCAACCTCCAGGTCTGCTATAGAACGCTGCTGGGCTGTTACCACTTCCTACCTCTGTTCCCTTTTTCTGGAACACAAAAACTGTGATAGTCCTTGTAGTCAATTATGTCACAATCAGATTGGAATCACTGTGGTTCAGACATAAGCAGGATTTTTCAGACATATGTACAATGTCAGCATGTGAAATTCTGACACATCTAGATAATTTTAAGGGGTTTAAAGCTTATCATTTTAAAACGTTGCTCATTAGCTTCAGAAGCTGAGTCCTGAGGAGCTAAATATTGTTCAGAGATATGACTGAAACAGTCCTTGCCACAGAGGTTTTACAGTAGAATGTAATTAGAGATCTCTATTCTGTAATGTGCTATATTAATTAGCAGCCAAAATCTGTTTTTTAAAGGCCAGCTTTGAAACATATTCGTCCTTCAGGCCACATGTGTTACCATCACAGCTTGCAGCAGCCTGTGTTCAATGAGCTGATCAGAAAATAAACTAAATAAAATACATATCTGCCTGTAATTTCGTATGAGAAGGGAGGGGAAGACAGCACTTGCCTTCCTTTTTTTAGAGCATTCAGTGGTTTATTTTCAAAGCTTAGTGTCCGTGCTGCATAGTTCCTCTGTCTCGTTGATCAAGGCAATGAAATAAGCCTCTTCAGGACAGGCTGAACCTGCAGAGAGGCAGGGATGTGTTTTCTTCAGCAAATCAAATAAAAGTGTGACTTTGTTGGGGTCAAAATCTGTGCCTGAGTGTGCCCTGCCTGCTGGGCTGCCTGGATCACCGCTGGTACAGCAGATAAGGAAATCTTCTAACACTTTATTGTTTATTCTAAGGCAGTTTTTTGTTCTCTGGAAATGGATTGTTCCTCCGGGCAGTTTTGGGTTTTGACTGCAGGTCCTCGTTCTCCCTCCTCCCCTCCTCTCCCTCTCTGGAATGAAAGAGGGGAGGCTTGAATGCACATGGAACAGTGCTCGTAAATCTGCCTTCACCGTGAGCGCTGCTCCAAATTTACATTTTCATGCTGGTGGATACATGTGAATCTCAATGATCTTTCAAAATTTTTATTTAAATAAAAGCAAAGCAGTTGCTTTATCATTCATCCTATTGTCTAGGGGCACAGGGCAGCCGAAGTGCAGTATTTGGTAAAGGAAGAGCCTCGCGCAGAGCTTCCGCTTTCATCTGCAGGGTGTAATTTTACATCCTCTTCTCTTCTTTCTCCCCTGCTCTGCAGTTAGACAAAAACGTTTTCTCAAACGATAAATGTAAGAAGTTTAGCTGACAGAGTCAGTCGTGTTTTTTCAGTTGAGATACAGAAATTAATACAATCTTAAAAAAAGGAGATTACTTGTAACATGAAGATGAGAAAGCACAAAAGCACAAATTGGTTGAAGATGCTCAGGGAGGATTTGATCAACACTCTGAAAACTCACAGGACTCTTTATGTGATGTAAGTTTTGTGTCTGTAGCTTCTCCACTGGAAAATCTTAACAGAGATTATCTGAACAGGTTTTTAACTGCTGCTTTCTTAAGAGTAAAAATAAAGTACTCACAGCCCCGTTCCTTGAGGCAGAAATTCACCCTCCGTGTGTGTTTGTCTGAAAAAACAAAAAAAAGGAGGAAAGGCTTTTGACTGGCTTGGCCTTGGAAGAGGTCGGTGCAGGTTTCATTGTACCAGCCTTTGCTAAATAGGGAAACTTTCAGTCATCAGCACAGGTTTAATGTCTCTGCTTCGACCAAAATCACCCTCTCCGTCCTGGGAGGGGTCTGAGGCTGCTGGCTGTGACTGTGAGGTGGGAGAGCATCGTCCCTGGGCACCCTCAGGTGCTGGTGGGTGCTGGCTGCTGCCCACCCGCCGCGGGCTGCAAGCTGAGCCACCACCGTGTCCTCCAGGGAAGAGCTGCTCCAAACCTGTGCGCCCAGACCTGTTCTCCGCAGGACTGAGTATTACGGAGTGAAAACAAAGATCATGGGCGCTGCAGACCAGGAAGAACATGGTACAAAGGAGCCTTCAATACGGCAGTGGGTATCGCCGCAGGAGGATGAGCAGAGGGCTGTGGCACGGCTGGTGGGAGGTGGGTGGCTAGAAAGCCTGATCGGAGGAACCTGCAGCCACCCAGGGGCTGGAGCTGCCTGTGGACAAGTTAATTCATCCCAATAAGCAAGCTAAATCGGGCAACAGGAGGTGGTGTCACCTCGAGCAGAGTTTTGTGATTTATTTCATGATTTAGTGCCAGAGAAGATGCTGTGACCAATGAGAAAAATCACTGCAGATTTTTCTGTGCATCTCTGAAGGAACACTTAAGGTTGGTTGCAGAAGCCTAAGTCTTCCCACTTATTTCTGTCTGAAGTATTTATTCTGAGTAAAAACAAAGCCTTTTGCAATCTATTCTGAACCAGGCTTCTCTTTTAGGTCACCAGATAGGTTTAATAACAAGATTTCGCTGTGGTGTTTCATTCAGCGTTGAAGCCCTTTTATTTATTTTCTGATTTGAGCAGTTTTGATTTCCAGCATGAGGAGTGTTTGAATCATTGCATCATGGTTTTCCCCCATGCAGCAGGGGATTTTGACAGCGAAGAAGAGAAACTTGGTTGGTTTGTCCTCAGGAAGGATGTGCCACATGATTAGCAGGAGTTAATTCTCTGCTAGTTTTCATCAGTAACCTGTGGACAATTCTGCATCTGCATTTCTGTGAAACACAGCACTCAGGGTGCTGATTGCCAGGCCGCAGTTTTGAATTACAAATACCTTTTTCTTTATGAGTGAATTTCCTTAACAGGCTTCTAAGTAATAAATAATGCACTCAAATATGTCAGTGTGTTTCTTTACTTTTAACGACTAGACACCAAAAGGGCTCTTTTTCCCTTGGGCATACCCACAGCTCCCACTGGAGATGGCTGACACGATGCCCTCCCTTCCATCCGCTCTGCCAGGACCTGAGAACCTGGGAGAAGCCATCTCCAGAGGTGTGGACACGGTGCCACCTCCCGTTGTGGTGATGGCTTCTTGCGCTGAATGATGCTCAGGTGAAGGGTGCTCGTAGTGGGGCTCTGGCTGTGCCTACCGTGACTTAGGTACAATGCATCATTCAGATTGCTTTACAAATAGGCCAGTTAATTCATCATTAATGGTGTCTCTGTGATGCTTGTTTGCATTGTTGCTGTTAGTGAGTGTTGAAAAGAAAAACATTTCAGAGTGCTGTGCAGATTAGGACAGATAGTATTGGCCCTGGCTTTGGATGGAGATCAGCAGCAAGCAGGTGTTGTGCTCTGAAGCACCCATTTTATGTTGAGTGACCTACCTGTGTCAAGGTGTTGCATTGCACAGTCCAGCTGAAACCACAGACCTTTTTGGTAGAAGAAGGGTTAGACCTGACATGGTAGATGGTATAATTGTAATTTCTAGTCATCTGTCTTTTATTGGCAATTAATAGTGTGGTCAAATCAGTTGGATAATTTTTGCTGGTTTTATTTACCATAAATCTTGATGTTGTGTGATTTGTGTTAATAATAGATGCAGATACTCAGATTTGGATTGAGGAAACAGGATGGGACAGTTTGCATTAAAGAGTCTGCAAACATGTGGGATTAATTTGTGCACAAGTTGTGATGGTTACTGTAAAGCTATAGGTGAGGTGAACACGTCTGCTAGCATGAATCCTCCTTTAATGATGGAAAAGATGCTGTGGTGGTACAGCTGTCTTTATACAGCGAGAGGAGTCAACAGTGTTGACATGCAGAATTTTTAAACAGCTGTAACTGCATCCATGTTCTTTTAGCTTATTATTTCCTCTTATTTCCTTTCTGATTTTCTTGTTTCCCTTCTGCCCATCCAAAGGCTGTGTGAGGAGATTATGGTGTGACAGCTGATAATTTAGTGTGTCGTCCTGATTTATTGTACATTACCAAACCCTGTTTTGAAATAGAGTTACTTAGCTTACAGTCTTAGTTGCTGTGGTTTCGTATGAAGTTGTTCTGGCATGTAGCAGTCAGGCAGCAGTGCTAAAGACACAGATTTTGCAAATTCACAAGGAGGAAAAGTCTGGTTTATGTTGTGTGTTAACTTCTTGTTCCATGTGCTCCCATCCTGGCAGCCTCTAGACTTTAACTGGGCATCCCCGTGAGGGCAGGGAGAGATAACTCAAATGGCTGGAACTGGAAGCTTTGGAGTCCCTGTCTCTGAAGAAATTCACTCCTTGCCTGAATCTATATCCTGGGGGGCAGGACAAGAGGGTGGTGTCAAATGAAGTCCAGTTGATGGTTGGACACATGCTGGTTTTAAGGTGAATCAGCTTTGGTGCCAAGGGCATCAATAGGTTTCCTTTACTGGAGATAGAACTGGTTTCTCTGCTTTGGTACATTCAAGTTCTATTATCAGTTTCAATAAGTGCAGTAATCATGTTAAATATATTGTAGAAAAATGTTCATATAAATTAAATATATTTTATTTCTGTTTTTCAGGAGAAGATGTCGTGGACTGGTCCATCTCTAATAAAGACTTGGAGGTAACACAGACAACCAGATTGTTCTGTAACTCTTGTATTTCTATGTTTATTAACAAACAGAGCAAGATACATGGGATTGGAAAATCCTTCTGTAATTTCTGTGTGGACTTCTTGGCAGTGTCCTCCCAAAGGCAGGTGGAGCCTGAGCTCTTGGCCAGTGGGAAAAGGTTCACATGGTGGGGCAGGCATAGGAGCAGAGTGGGAGGAGAATGCTGGCTCTTGGAGCTCCTCCGCAGGCCCCATGAGTAGGAGCTTAGGTCTCCCTTCCCAGTCTCCTCAGAGACTAGTAACTGTTTTGTGGCAGCTAAATTCCATTGGCACAGGCAGCACTTCAAGCCTCTGTGTCTGACTCTTAGCCTTCCTGCCCTCCCAAGAGCTTGGACCCAGCTCGGGCATTGGTGCACTCAGGATGTGACTCGGAGCACTCCTGCCAGGTGCTGTTGCGTCCTGGAACAGTAACCCTCAGCTGCAGGGTCCCAGTCCTTTGGTTTCTCTTTCCAAGGGTCAGTAAAGCTTAAATAATCAGGTGGCATTACCAAATCCTTTCCCTTCAGAGAAGTGTCATTTTTGTCCCTCTCACATTCACTTGTCAAGATTTTATTTCCGTTTTTAAAGGCTGTGATGTTCACTGAGGAGGTTGAGGAGAGGATTTTCGATTCTGTCTGCCTGCACAGAAAGCATGTGTGAGGTCACTGGGAGAGAGAGAGTTGTTTTCTGCCTCTCTTTTTCTTCGTCTTTTTCATTTTTAAATCTTTCTTTACAATTGCAAATTGCAGATTTGGTCTAGACTTGTATAGCATTGTACTTTGTCCAAGAAGTTTCCCTTGGTGTGCACAGGGGAACGTGTAACTTGCATTTGCAATCGATGTTTGTTATATTTGTATTCTGGGACAAATTCCAGTTCATCCTGAAATGACACAGAGGGTAGCAGTGCCTTGAGTAGTCGAGGGAAAGCAAAACTTCACAACTGCAATTTTAAACAGCACAAAAAAGAGTGTCCTGAAGTGCAAGTTTGAACCAGACAAGATTTTTCTCTTAGATAATGCAGGTTCCTCTGTAACAGAATTATCCAGTTCAGATCTGTAAGTTGTAATTCTAAAGAGTTAGATTTCTAGTTCTAACAAACACTAAAGCACAGAATCTCAAATAAAAACTACATTTCTCTCTTTCTGTCTCCCCAGGCACAGATCTCCAACTATGCAAGCGTGAGGCACACCAGCCTGCGGTACTATACCACCGATAAAAATGTCACCTGTAGAAACTGCGACAGACGAGGCCATCTCTCCAAGAACTGTCCTACTCCAAAGGTAAATGTGACACTTAAATTGCTTCTAGGTGCAGATGTTTTCTAATACTCCTTTTTGCTTGCCATCAGAAGCAAGTGGTTCATTATTTCGTCAGAAGGTCGCTCCAAGTTGAAGGATACCTTGCACCAGAACAGTTTCATGTGTAAAGGTAGCTGGTTTGTGGAGGTCATTGCTTTTATTGTTTTATTAAAGGAAAAAATCTGTGAGTATAAACTGAGGGAAAAGTCAAGTGCAATGTAGAAACATTTTTCTTCATATTGTAAAGTCAGCTTTAAGTTGTAAAATATTTTTCAAATGTATTTCCAAGAAGAAGAGCCTAAGGAAGCCCAAATTGACCCTTAGTAGATGAATGAAAGCAGATACCTGTGTAACAAACCATGATATGCATAATGCACAGAATTATAGAGAAGATGAACTTGGAAATAACTTTAAGCAGCTCAGGTAGATGTCAAATATTCTGGAAGTCTGTTCAGGGGTTGGAGGTTTCAAAATCAGTCTCTACCCTATGCAGAAGTGGAGGCAGTGGCATAAGGGTCTGGATTTATCAGTCCCCACCATGGAGTCTGTAAAACCCTTGTCCCTGAGGCTGTTACCTACCCTAGGACTTTGAGTGAGTACATCCCACCTAGCTGAGCTGTAAGCCCTCAGAGCAAGTGCTCACTCCTTGGGAGAACTACTTTTAAAGAGCTACAGGTATGCCCTGAGGACAGTTTCCAGTGCATCTTTGTCACTCCACTCGTGTATTTGTGTGAGTCTCAAGGCAGGTGGCCACGTGGCTGTGAGGGGCTGACCCCAGCTGGCAGACAAGCCCCCAACCAGCTGCTCGTGACACATCCCTTGTGGGATGGAGGAGAGAATTGGAAGGGCAAGATGAAGATTGCGCAGTAAGTGAAGGAGAAAGCCTCAGATGCAGAAGCACTTCCTCACCACACCACTGGCCATTCCCTGAGCAGCAGCTGCTTAGGAAAACCTTGCTCCCCTGGTTTTACTGCGGACTAATGGTTGTATGGTACAGATGTCCCTTTGGTCAGTCAGGTCAGCCACCTGACTGTGTCCGCTGCCAGCCTGCTGACCACCCCCAGCCTGCTGGTAGTGCCGCAGGGAGCACAGTGACAAACCAGTCCCATCCGTTGTGTCGCAAAATATCCACCGCGTTCCTCTGTTCTGTTCTTCAGCTTGTAACAATGCAATAAAAACACCAAGTGTTCATACAGGGTGCCTAGCACTTCTACTCCCAGTGAAATATGCTCTGCAGTTTAAGGATTATTTATTTTTGCTGTGTTCACTGAGCAAACAACATGGGCACTGAGCATGGAGCAAGTGCTTCTGATGCAAGGTCCAAACTGAGAAAGTACAGGGAGCCTGTGGAATTACAGCTTCAAGTTTTACTCTGTTCATAGTCTTTGATTCCATGATGAAACATGACATCTCTGCAATTCCTACTGAGTAGTAGGCATTTATTTGGGGTGGTTTCATCTTCATTTACAATTTAGATTTTTTTTCTTTATCACAGAATCACAAAATCCTACAATGCTTTGAGTTGGAAAGGACCTTTCAGGGTCATCTAGGCCAACCCCTCTGCAGTCAGCAGGGACATCTGCAACTAGATCAGGTTGCTGAGAGCCCTAAGGTCCACCTTGACCTCGAAAAGCCCAGGGATGGAGCATCCAGCACCTCTTTGACCAACTTATTCCAATGTTTCACCACCCTCAGTGTCAAAAATTTCTTCACTCTACTTAGTCTAAATCTCCCTCATTTGGTTTAAAACCATTTCCCCTTGTCCTGTCACTTCAGACCTTACTAAGTAGTTTATCTTTTGAAACATTCTCACTTAACATAATTCTGTTTTTCTTTCTCCATAGAAAGTTCCCCCCTGTTGCCTGTGTGCAGAAAGAGGTCACCTACAGAACAGCTGCCCAGCACGTTTCTGTCTGAACTGCTTTTTGCCTGGTCACTACTTCAGGGACTGCCTGGAGAAAGCCTATTGGAATAAACATTGCAACCGCTGCCATATGCAGGGACACTATGCTGATGTGAGTATGGCAAAGGGCTCCATCCTTGCTGGGTTTGTGTCTGTCAAGAGCTGAACTTACAACAGCCACAGTCTTTTCCTATTCTCTTTTATAGTAGTGCCTATTTGTGTGAGCATATGGAAGCACTGTAGTTGGTTGTTACCTGGCAGTAGCACAGTTTTCATGAAGGGTGGTTCCAGGAAGACAAACTGGAGCATTGTAAACACTCAGTCTTTAGTCTTGTCTGGTTTAGTTAGGGTGGAGAAAAACGTCCTGGTTTCTGCTGAGTGGAAGGTGTAGGGAGGTTGAAATTAGGAGACATGGTAGGCTGCAGGCATGCCAGCAAGAGGTAAAGAATAGCTCTGATGCTCCAAGAGTTCCAGAGCTGTGTTTTTTTCACTATAATCACATAGTCTTCAATGAAAAGGTTATTAAGCAGTTTAAACTAGAGTCTAAATGGTTTGGGAGGCATTTATAACTGTGCTGTATGTTACATTTCAGACATGCTTTACAAACACAATGGAAAAGTTTATTTCTTTATTTCTTGTGGAAGCACAGGTGAAAAAAGAAATTATCTGACATTGGCTTATAAGGAAGCTGGTCTGCAACCACAGTCAGGTGCCTTAGCTTAGCTTCTGCTTGCTTTTCAGTAGAGTCCCCTATTACTGATGGACATGCAAGAAGAAAGATAATGATTAATTATCTCTCCACTCCCATATCCTGACAAACAGGCCCATCACCTACATAGTTTAAGAGAAGTTGTGAAGTAGTGGAACAGCTGAAAAATTGTGCACTCTACTCTTAGGAGAAAAACATTGATAGAAATGTTTAATATTTGGAGTCTGCTGATTTTTTTTCTTAACCCCAGGAGAACCACATTCATGTCTTGGGACTGGTGCTCTTGAATATCTTTATTAATGACCCAGACAGAGGTATCGAGTGCACCCTCAGCAAGTTTGCGGATGACACGAAGCTGAGTGGGTGGTTGATACGCCAGAAGGGTGGGATACCATCCAGAGGGACCTGGACAAACTCGAAAAGTGGGCCTATGAGAGTCAGATGAAGTTTAACAAGTCCAAGTGTAAGGACTGGGAGAGGAAGTCGCTGAAAGCAGCCATGCAGAGAAGGACTTGGGGGTCATGATAGACGAAAAGCTGGACATGAGCCGGCAATGTGCGCTTGCAGCTCAGAAGGCTAACTGTATCCTGGGATGCATCAGGAGACGCATGACCAGCAGGTCTAAGGAGGTGATTCTGCCTCTCTATTCTGCTCTCATGAGGCCCCATCTGGAGTACTGTGTCCAGTTCTGGGGTCCTCAGCGTTAGAAAGATGTCGACCTGTTAGAGAGGGTCCAGAGGAGGCCACACAGATGATCAGAGGACTGGAGCACCTCCCCTACGAGGACAGGCTGAAGGAGTTGGGGCTGTTCAGCCTGGACAAGAGAAGACTTCGGGGCATCTCATAGCAGCCTTTCAGTACCTAAAAGGGGATTACAAGAGAGAAGGGGAGAGACTTTTCACCCGGTCAGATTGCAACAGGACAAGGGGGGATGGATGTAAGCTGAAGGAAGGAACATTTAGACTGGAAATTAGAAGGGGGTTTACCCAGAGGGTGGTGAGGCACTGGAACAGGTTGCCCAGAGAGGCTGTGGCTGCCCCATCCCTGATAGTGATCAAGGCCAGGCTGGATGTGGCCCTGGGCACCTGGTCTGGTGAGTGGTGTCCTTGCCCGTGGCAGGGGGGTTGGAGCTAGATGATCTTTAAAGTCCCTTCCAACCTGGGCCATTCTATGATTCTGTGTTTTCCATCTTTCAAAACTCAACTTTTTCTGCATAGACCACCTCATACAATTTGGGTAGATGCTCTGGTGCTATTGGCAGTTACACTAATTCCTTGTTCATGCTATGTTATGCTGCCTCTATGTCAGAAGCGCTGGAGAGAATAAAGTACTTAATGAAAGTAATCATCTCCATCCCTTACTTGACAAAACAGTCTTTCAGAAATACTGGCACATTTGCATCTGTATTTATGGTAGGAATGGTTCTTCCAGGTGGGATACAGAAGAGCTCCTCTTTTTATCTCACTAAAAGAGGGGAAGTTGAGTGTATTTCCCACCAGGTGCTTGGTGCCTTGTTTCAGGTGGAGCAGGGAGAAGTGTGTCCCTTTATTCATAGGGAGATGGAGGCCCCATAAAATACATCCATTCTGCTGTTAGATTGTACTGAGTGCTCAGAGTTGTCTTGGATAGATGAATGGGTAGCTTTAGCACAAAACCAGGTGTGGAAATGTTAAAACTGTTCAAGTACTGTAAAGATATTGAGGGCATGTTACAGGTCATCCAGGTACAGTGTATACTCTGCCCTGGGAGGACTTCATTTGGCTAAGACTTTTTTTCTCAAAACTTCTATCTTATAAATGGTGCCTTTATGGAAACCAAATTTTCTGTGCATGTTTTCCTGTGTTTAAATACTTTCAGTTCTTCTGAATGCATTTTGAAAGTAGAAGCTGTTTTGCTCTTGACATTTTGCCCCAAGCTGTTTTACTGCAAGAGGAAGTTAGCAGATAAAGGTGGAGAGAGGCTTTATATCAGGGCTGGTAGTGACTGCAGAAGGGGCAACAGTTTTAAATTAGAAGAGGGTAGGTTTGGATGGGGTATAAAGAAGAAATATTTTATGGTGAGGCACTGAAAGAGGTTGCCCAGAGAAGCTGCAGATATCCCATCCGTGGCCATGTTCAAGGCCAGATTGGATGGGTCCCTGAGCAACCTGGTCTAGTGAGTGGCATCCCTGCCCACGGCAGGGGGGGTGGAACCAAGCAGTCTTTAGAGGTCCCTTCCAGTCCAAACCACTCTGTGATTTTGTGATATGGCTCAGCAGGTTAGGTCAGTCCCATGCTAACTGCCAGAAATCCTTGATGTGAGGAATGTTATGTCATGCAGCCCAATTGCATCCTCTGGAATAACCCTGAAGATTTCAACCTGCAGTGTTTACAGTTACTACTAAGACCATAAGCCTAAGTAAAAGCTGCTATTATTATTTGAAAATACAGATAGATATATATATATATATATATAAAGCAGAAGTGTTTTGTAATGGCTGAGAGAATTCACAAACCAGTAGCTCTTGTTTTATTCTTCAAATATGGTCTATCTCAAAGCTAAGCACCACTGACTTTGAATTTTTGCTTCCTGGGTGAATACTTTCATGTCAAGTTTCAGTGCAGGAGGAACTGTTTTGGCAAGAATGTTCCACCCCTGCAGGAGCCTCGTTCCTGTGCCATTCTTTAGTATTCTTAAGAAGGTGTTGAATGCTACAGCAGTTGTGGGGTGGGTAGAAGAATGAAACAGACTCACAAAACAAGCAAAATTTTCAAGGTTAATAACTATATTTAACGTTGAAGACCTGTGGCATTACAGCCAGGCAGAGCATACTGCAATGATGTTATTGCTACAAGAGGTTAAGTGATGCTAGAAGATGACCCTTGGAAAGGTCTTGTGTTCTCATGGTTTGGTGTGTGTGTATACAGCCCTTCCCAGGTAGTCTTTAAATGCTTGTGTTTCTATTCAGCTACACAGGCAGAGCTGAGCTGAACTTTAAAAATACAAACTAGATGAAGGTAGTGACTTTGCAGCAGGACACTTAGTGCAGTTTAGTAGGAGGTTCAGGTATATATTTTTCCTCATATTTCATAAATACAGGTACGAGACTCTCTCTGTCCTTTCTGTAACTTCCCTGTGGCTTTTTGGTAGCAGCAGTGTTTATGCTGTAAGAATGGAAAAGAAAGATAGAAGTTGCTTGGAGGCTTTTGAGTTTGATCTGATCTACTAAAATAAAACACAGATAAACATAAAAGTTTCATTAAATATATTTTTAGCTTTTTTAACCTTCTATGGTAGTAGTGTGGTTTTACACATCCCAGAAATTCAGTCCTATATACAAGCAATTAACCTTTTATGCTGTTTTTTGGCTCACATCATGCACAAAGAGGTGAGGGTAAAAGGTAGGCTGTGATACATACATTCCTACTTCATCTTCTATCTAAAGATACAGCTTAAATGTTTGTCTTCCAAGTACACCTACATGATTCCCTTAAACACTGGATTTTCTGAAACTCAAAAACATTGGGATCTCTTTCTAAATGTCCCCTCCCTACCTTGACCTATTCTATTTGGTCAAAGAATGAGAGAGGTACTGAGAAGGCCTTCTCCTCCCTTTCACTGCATACAGAAGTTTACTTGAATAACTCTTCTGCCTGATAAAACTAATGTTCCATAACTTCTGTTGTTCTATTCAATCCCTGTATCACAGCATCATGGAATAACTGAGTTTCAGAGGGAGCTTTGACCTTGTCACCTAGCAGTCATATGTCAGAGACTGCCCTTCATGTGCCTTCTGCGTTCAGTATCTTTACCAATGGTCTGGACAAGGGGATTGAGGTTACCCTCAGCCAATTTCCAGATGACACCAAATTAGGCAGGAGTGTTGGTCTGATGGAGGGAAGGAGACTCTGCAGATGGATCTGGACAGGCTGGATCAATGGGCTGGGCTTCAACAGGGCCGAGTGCTGGTTTCTGCACTTGGGTCACACTTGACACCATGAACACTTCAGGCTAGAGGAAGAGTGACTGGAAAGCTGCTGGTGAAAAAGGATGTGGGGATGCTGATTGTCAGTGGCTGAAGATGACCCGGCAGTGTGCCCAGATGTCCAAGAAGCCAACAGTGTCCTGCCTTCTATCAGAAACAGTGCGTCCAGTAGGACTAAGGCAGTGATTGTCCTCCTATATGGGGCACTAGTGAGGACACATCTCAAATCCTGGGTTCAATTTTGTTAAACTGAACTGGGTTCAGTTTAACATTCAGTTATGCCCCCTCATAATAAGAAGGACATGGAGGTGCTGGAGCATGTCCAAAGGACCGTGAAGGTGGTGAAGGGTCTAGGGCACAAGCGTTGTGAGGAGCAGCTGAGGGAACTGGGTTGTTTAGTCTGGAGACGAGGAGGCCCTGGGGAGACCTTCTCATTCTCTACAACCTCCTGAAAGGAGGTTGGAGCAAGGTGGGGGTTGGTCTCTTCTTGCAAGGAACAAGTGACAGAATGAGAGGAAACAGCCTGAAGTTGCACCAGGGGAGGTTTAGGTTGGATATGAGGAACAATTTCTTTCCAGAAAGGGTTGACAAGGCCTGGCACAGGCTGCCCAGAGAAGTGGTGGAGCCACTTCCCTGAAGGGGTTCAAAAAGATGTGTGGATGTGTCACTTTACAACATGGTTTAGTGGTGTGAGGCTGCTGGGTCAATGGTTGGACTTGATCTTGGATGTCTATTCCAACCTCAATGATTCTGTGATTTCCAAGTGGGGGGAGAGCAGCTGTCCTATGGGCTGCTCGTGTGTTCATCCTGCTCCTGCTGAAGATGGTCTGTTCACACACCAGACCAGAGGAGTCAGGGAAGGAAAACCTGAAGCTTGTGACAGACTCACCACAGACAATGATACATGGGATATGCAGATGAAGCCCTGCACATTTGGGAATTTATTATTTCTGTTGCTATCTGCATGTTAGATGTTTGGATTTGGTCTTCCTCCTCCAGCTGTACTTTTGCTTATCTATAGCTAATGTGTGCACAATAGCTTTATGTTAAGGAATGTGAACAGCAGGTTTCTGCACCCCCTTTCTGGTAAGCAGTTAGAATCACAATATTTGGTATCTTTTCTTTGGATCTCTTGCCACCTTTTCTATTTTGCATTTTACAAAGCCACTTCTCATAAAATAATTTTCTTTTCTGTGAAGAATTGTGAGTCCTCTATCATCCCAAAATTTAAATCCTACTACCTAAATTGTGTAGATGATCAGGAACATCTCAGCAGGTATTTTTTCTGCTCTTTTGGCCCACCTTAAATCAGAAAGGTTTGCCTTTTAAACTTTCAGGCAGTTCTGCTCCTGACAGGCAGGAGGCTACCTGAGCAGTGAGTGCTGGATGGTAGGAGCAGGGTCTCATCTGCCCTGTCCTCAGGAGGAGAGGCAGCACAGCAGAACTGCCACTGCAGAAGGAAGGTTGTGAAGCTACACATCAGGACCAGGGAGGTTACAAAGAGTAAGAAGGTCTCTGAAAACCTGGTGTCTGTATGCAAATGATAAAACACAGAAAGGATCATAAACTGTGGCAGATTAACTGTGGAAGTGCAGAGCTGAGCCTAGAGAAGAGTTAAAGGGACACTTCACAAAGGGATCAAAACCAACAGCAAATCTTCCTTCACATCAGAGGAAGAAGCCAGCGAGGCCATCAGATGATCGAGACCTGAAAAGAACACTGAGCCAAGACAAGGCTGTTCCTAACAACCTAAAAATATTTTTTAGGCCTCTAGTGTTGATAGTGGAAGAAACCAGGGACATTCCTGTGCCCAAATCTTACTTTATGGAGGGAATAATCAGAGAGTATCTCTGAAATTGAAGCAAATGTTGGGGTTACTACTAACCTATGAATAGTAACCCTCTACTAGAAGTGGATAACAGTAACTCAAAAGCTGCAGAGGAACCGGAAGGTGAAACATCAAGATTAGTGGCAGTGGTGTGTAGCCTTCTGCTTTGTGCCTGATTGGTAACTGAGTGGCAAATACAATGGCAATTTTACAACAAGTCCCAGGGAGAGCTGGGCACAGACCTGCCAGTGACCAGGAAGTGCCATAGCTGCGGTGATTGGGGATGGACCTGTAAATGTGACATAGGTAGGAGGATCCATGGTTGCTTTTGTAAAGCAAATCCCACTTCTCAGGAATCTCTGGAGTTCTCATGTGTGTGAACATGATCCAGTTGACATAGTCTACAGTTTCCAAAAGGCTTCTGACAAAGTTCCTGACCAAACGCTTTTAAGGAAACTAAACAGGCATGGAAGAAGAGGATAAAGGTAGAATATGCTAGTGTGACATGGGAAAGGATGAACAATAGGGTGACAAGATTTGCTGAGAAGACTGAATTATTTAGAGTGTCAGTGCTGTGAGCCAGCTGTGAAAAACTGCCAAGGACTGCAAGAAATAGAGGAAGAGCGCAATAAAATGGCAGAACTACTTGAGTGGCAATAAATGTAAAGTAAAATGCAAGGAGAAAAATAATATGATCTTTGCATATGGGACAGTGGGCAGTGAGCATTACTCTTCAGAACTCAAATTTTAGTGTTATATGATCCCCAAAATAATGAGTTCAGTGTTTGTGAGCTGCAAAAAAAAAAAGCTGGTGGAACTTTAGGAATCAGAAGCAAAGCAATAGACACTTCAGTGCAGCTTTGGTTTCTCTCTTCTGCATCCTTCAGCACAGCTACAGCTCTTCAGCCTGGAAGAGAGATGACAGAGGGAAAGATCTGGAAAGAGCTTCAGAATCGTCCATGGCAGTGGTTAGGTATCAATTGTTCATAGTTTCTTCAAGGACAACAACAGGGGACAACTGACAAAGGCAGTAGAAGTTCAGAAGAGACAGAAGGAGGTGACCTGTTGTGTAGTCTGTAGCAGACCTGTGAGACTCCTTACTGAGGGATACAGTAGATGCAGAAAGTCAGCTCTTGTTCAGAGGAGATGAGAGCAGTTCATGGAAGAGAAATCCATGGAAAGTTACTGAGCACATGGACACTTCATCCAGCTTGCTCAGTCATGGAGCTTGGTAGTGTGGCAGTGTGTTAGGGAAAATATGTGTGCTTGCACTGTTTTTGAGCTTTGTGAGGCATCTGCTCACAGCCACCATTAGAGACCACAGGTGATTCGTCTGATGCAGTATATTCAGTGTTTTCAGGCTGTGTGAGCAGATCATAATAACAGGCCCATATCTATCTGCTTCTGGTGGTTACGTTCAGTAAGGTGTTAGGAGTCCTCCACAGGGCATTTTATCAACCTCAGAGTTTCACCAAGCCCAGTCACTGCCACTGTTCTGTATCAGTCTGCTCATTGGGATGCTTCTGCTCTCTGTAGGATCTGGGCCTGGGGCTAAATGGATCCAACGTTCCCCAGAGTTCTCTAAAATACTCTGAAAATGTTACTGCAGCCTTAGAGAGCAGATGTTAGTACAGTGTTGGGAAAAAGACTAATACATATCCCCATTTCTTTTCAGATGTTATCAAATACTTTGGGTGTTCCAAAGATGTTCTCTTTCCCAGAAAGTTCACTCTGTTTTACTGTGGCACAAAGGAGGCAGAACAAGCTCCTGTCACAGTCCATTTCAGAGTGACTCTCCATGGTCATGCTTTTGTCCACAAGTGAACACAATGCAGTTTGACGTACTTGGCCTAGTTTGAGTTGAAAATGTTCAGAGTTGTTTGAAACTTTTTCAGGGTAATAACTTTATTACCTGTTAGGTCAGTCTCTTTCCCTGAGACACCCCTGAGGGTGTGTGGAGTCACCTTAGATGGAATTTCGTTGGAAGCAGCAAAACCTTGCATGCTTTCCTCAGGAAGATATCAGAGGAGCAGGTAGCAAGAGTTGTTGAGAGGACCGAAGTGTGGCTCTGTTTGACCATGTGCTGCTCCCCTAGAAAAGATCACATTGGACATGGTGTGCACATATACATGCGTATCTATATATACACGTGTGTACATATATATATATATCCATACTTATGCTTATATATGTATGTGCTGAAAGCCCCATGCTGTGCATGTCCTGTGTTTTGCAGGTTCAGTGGCAGTTAGGTGGATGTTATGAGGCTTGTGGTCTACAGTCTTGCCTGCCAGCTGCAGGGGTGGGAGAAGAACTTCATAAACAGGGTGATGTGGCAGGGAAGAAGCAAGTGTGGCAGACAGGGCAGCATCTCCTTGTATGTTTAAGAAAAAACAGCATGCAAGTGCTCAGCCAGCTTCCCACGCCCCTCCAGGAGCAGGCAGCCAGCACTGCCCAGGTCCCCAGCACTCTTCAGCCTTGGGGCTGCTGGCCCTGTTCATGTAAAGAGGGTGCACATCTGCACAACCTCTTTCTTCCCAGAAACCAGCTGGGTAGCTCAGCCAGCATCTCCTCCATGTGTTCTGACACCTTTTCTGCCTATGTAAACCAGAGTCAGCCACTTCTCTTCCAGAAGATTTCCTTCTGACATTGTTGGTTTTGGATCCCCTGGTGGTGCTTGCTGCAGGGACGTGGCCACCTCTGTGAGCTGGGATGTGTCTGGAGGCACAGAGAGAAGTTCACAAGGGCTGGCTGGTGGCCTCTTGGACAATGTGGCCCATTTCTGCTGGTGGTGCCACAGATCTTCAGCCCTCCTTTGGGAAGAAAACAAGGGTTTTGTTCTTCTTCCTTCATTACCCTGTTTTTCATGGCTGTGGCAAGTCATTGTCCACCTAATCCCCAACTCCCAGCATGATGAGGGTTGGAAGGGACCCCTGGAGTCCAACCCCTCTGCTAATGCAGGTTCACATGGAGCAGGTTGCAATGGTAATCATGGTAATGGTAATGGTAAGCGTTAAGTAAACATTACTGGGAGCCCAGTGGATGCTGGCAGTTAACCACCCCAACCCACTCAGTAGCCGTCTGCGCGGGCAGTGCGGGGAGAGGTATCGACATCTGCTAGTGCAGGAGTGGTTTTGAAGGGAAGCATTGTGTGTTTTCCGTGGCAGTTCCCATGCGGAGGTGATGAAAAGTGTGTGTTTTGGCAAATCTTTTGTTTTATTGTGGTGGCTTGCAGCGGGGCAGCTCCGAGCAGCCGCCGCTTTGACAAAGCACCAGAGGATTCTGTTAAAAAGTTGTGTTTAGTAATTGTAGTCGTCGTGTCAGACCATAACTGACTCGGAGCTGAAGGATTTTTGCAAGATGAGTAGCTGTGCCAGCAGGGACCCAAGTCTCCTGGGCCAGCCGCGCTCTCATTAAGATTTGCCACTAGCCGTGGCGGTGTTCGGCAAGTATGTGACGTGCATGCTGTTATTGTATGCTTGGCTTGTCAGCCTGCAGCTTTCTGACACTCACTTATGTCACTCTTTATTCAGAGAGGAAGAAGCTTTTGATAATTTGACAAGACAAGCTCTTAAACGATCTAGGTCATGGCCTTCACTGTCTGTGATTGTGAACATATTTCCTGAAAGCCCTGTCACTCATCACAGCTACATTTTCTCCCGGGGAGCCACGGGCCCGTCCCGCTCTCCTGTCAGCGCGTGCATTTTGGTTATTCATACACCAAATACAGTAGTGGGGTTTTTCCACCCTTCCTCCATTCCTCCCTTCTGCGAACGCTTGCATGTTAGCGAGGCTAATCCTCTCCCCCGCGCCCGCTCCCAGCAGGGCCCACGTAGAGGGCCCTCTCGGCGCAAGGCAGACGACCGGCCAAGGGGAGCGGAAAGGAGGAAAGGCCTCTTAGTGCTGGTTTTGTGTTTGCTCATTGTTGTGGAAATATGAGAACTGGTGGCAAGGGCCTTGTCTATTGAGCACTCGAGTCCTGGTCTGCTGTCAGGGGCTGTTTGAGATTGAGTGTTTTATTTTCTTTGATGTTCACGTTTGAGAATAGGGAAGTGGGAATTAAACAACAGATGCATTAAGCCGTTGTTCTGGTAAAACAATAATTAGCACCTGATAAAATTCAATACGGGTCAGAACGCATAGCATCCAGCCCTGGTTCATCTGGTGTGGCAACTGTAGCTGGATCCAGCTCAGATAGGAATAACCACCCCTTCCAAATGAACTGAATGTGGGCTGCAGCAGAACCAGTGTGAATCTGGGGAATCCATCCCCCGGCCGTTGGCTGGGGACATGGCGGGAGGTTGGGCAGCACCTCGCAGCCGTGATGGCCTGGCACTGCTCTGTTGAGAGTAGGCACCTTCTGTGCTGGTACCTCAATGTGCAAGTAAGGTCAGACTGCTGGGGCAGGAAATAAATGCAGTTTTATTTTAATGTGGCTCATCACGCTGCCATCGTACTTGTATACCACAGGGGCTTCTCCTTAAATGAGGGCCATTCATGCTTAAGTACTTTTAAATAAATAAGGAAAATCAGAGGGTAGGTGATTATTGTGTTCGATTATGCCCTCTTTCGTAGCAAAGCTCTTTGCTTCATTTGAGAAGCCAGTATTCAGCAGTAGTTGTTAATTACAGTTTTTGTCAGTCTCTGATAGAAGATACAGACAATAGATCCAAGCTGGTGCAAGGAAGTAAAAGTCTTATTTAAAAGCATCGTTCCTAAAAAGCTGTTGTTCATACAGGCATCTGCTTTCCACTATTGTATTCAACTTCTGAAGTTGGCGAGTGATCATTGTGACGATGAGAAGTGTTAGCACCAACTCACCATCTGCATGAAGAAATGTGGTTGCCCAGTTTTCCCGTAGCACCTTCCTCCTACCTCCCTGAAGTTTTCCCACAGCCTTCAAATACCCCTGAAGATGGTGATGATCAAACCTACCTCCTGGTAGCTCTGCTGAGGGCTGGGACTGTGCCTCTCCCAGTGTTCTGATTAAAAGCTGGGATGGGAACTGTCATTCCCTGCTCTGAGTTAAAGATTTTTCACCGTAAGTGATATCTTTGTGTCCAGAGTGGGGAAAGAGAGAAAACACCAAATAAAAATAAAAAAAAATTTTAAAAGCCCACAAAAAAACCTCAACCAAACTGTTATTCAAAACTAGAGTATTTATTATTGTTCTTATTATTACTACTAAATAGCTGCCGTGTAAGTAAAGGTCATATCAGAGAGTGGCATTTTGCCAGTATATGACATCTCATTGATTGCGATTTTTCAACCCTATTAGTCTGGGGACACTGTGGTAATCGAAAACTACCCAGAACTAATGTATAGATAAGTGCCTGCTGCCCCTCTGCTAGACCAGCCCAAGTCTGGTGTACGGCCGAGGCACTTTGCAGGCTGGAGAGCTCTTGGGTAAAGTGTTCTTATAGCCAGAGAGTGTTTGTGTGTTGCACCTCCAAGTCCTGCGCAAGTTAGCGCAGGAGAAATATCCTTTTGTCTGCCCTGGAGGACAGCTCGAGTGCGTTCAGACTGTCAGATGTTGTGGTCTGCTCCTGCTAGGAATGGGATGTGCCTCACGTGTTTTCTTCACAGAAATATTGATATAAAACTCAAATATTTACATGCAGTGTTCGAGTAAGAGCCATTACACAGGGCAGATTATAGATTTTTCTCCAGAAAATTATGTTACTGGTGGAATGAATAATAAATAATACCATTTCCATCACATCCAGGAAAAACATAACTGTATGTGCCGTAGGGTGGCTGTCAAAAAACTTGGATTGCTTTTGAGAGATTCAGTTGCTAATATTGGTTGTTGTGTGGTGGTTTGTTGTTGTTTTTTTAATTGGCATGCTCTGTTAGAATAGAAGAAGGTAAGACTTCAGTCAGGAGCAAAGAATTTATTTGAAAACTAAAGAAATGTTAATAGTACTCATTTAAAAGTAGTCATCAGACATCAGTGTTTGAGATTTGAGCTACAGCATATTGTGTAGAAGCCACAGAGTAACTTGTATTTCTTCTTAAAATACTGAAAATTGAGATTGGCAAGGCAAATTTCTAATTGTTCAAATTGTTAAGGACCTGTTTTAAAGAGAGGGAAAATGTTTTAAACAAAAGTAGAAGCCCTCCATTGAAGTAACTGTGTGCACGCTCTGAAGCACTGCCATGGCCAAAACCCCACTATTTCTATATCTGTTTGTGTGAGTCACAGCAGAGGCAGAAATACTGCAAATTTTGTCAAAATAATAATAAGCCTTGAGAAGGTGACCAGAAGGTGACCTCCATCTCACTGATCATTAACACAGTCTGATTTTCTTTAAAGAAGAAGATCTGCATTTCCCTCTTTCCTGTCTCTCTTGTGTTCCTCAGGTCTATTGTGTTAATTTCTGTGATTCAAAAATCTGCTCTGCAAGATTTTTCATTAAAACTTTGTGTGGATTCTGGCAAGTTTAAAAGAAAAAAAGAAAAAACAAAAAAAAAGAAGAAGAAATTTTAAAAAAATCAAGCAAGCCATTGTAAAAATAGAAACATTAAAGCAATCTGTTATGCCTCTTGTTTACAAGGCATCTGACATTAGGCTACTGAGGATTATTACATGTCACAATTATATTTTGATTAGGGTGGAGACATGTACAAAAATTACTAAAATATTTCTGTACCTGCAGGAAAGGAAAGCACCTTGTGATTTAATTTCCAAAACATGAAGTAAATTTAAAACGTCAGAAAATGTAGAATTGAAATTCATTTCTGTTTGTTTAGCAGTACTAATTCTTACTACAGTTAAGAGCACATTACTCTCCCAAACTTCTAACCTTCAGGGGAGAAGGGGAGAGAGAAAACTGTTACTGGCTTTCTGACAATGGCAGGGAGTGTGTTAAACCAGTGTAAAATTCAATTAAACTGTCTAGCCAGGTTTTTGAAGCTGAAATGCAGACCCTTTCAGTTAAGCTTCTTATTTTCCTGTGACCGACACCGGTGGATACTGTGTTATGCCAAAACCAACAGGCTGTAAAGCACCTTGTTTCATGCTTCTAGCTGATCAATATTTTTATTTTCCAGGCTTGCCCAGAAATATGGAGGCAGTATCACCTAACAGTAAGTAGAAACACCTTTTTTATTTTCTTCTACACCCAACCTATTTACTCTTCTGTGAACTGCTGACCATAAAATATAGACAAGCATCTTCTGTGAGAAGATAATAAACATCTGAAGAGTTTTTGAACTGAGGAATGCAATGAAACACTGTCACTATTTTTTAGCGATGTTTAGAACTTATGATTTGGTTTTAATACTGGAATTGTTAAATGAGTGCCTTGCAGCACCCTCTCCTCTCAGGGACTACATTTACAGATATGAAGAGGGTTAAGATTTGAGATGTGTAGCAGAAGCAATAATCCCATCTCAGCTATCCCAGATGTTGTTCATTAGTTGCTGTGTTTGTCAAACATTTCTTTCTAAATCAGTAAAATACATCTCAACTAGACTGGAGATGTTAATTTCAGCAAATGCACTTCATAAACTTCTGCAGACAATTTCTAATTGTTGAGGACATAGCTGTGAGTTCTTCTTTGGCCTGCATTAGTTGATTTTAATCAGCAGAACAAGAAAACAGAACTTTGTGAACTGTGCCAGTGTGTTACTTAAGAATTTTCCTCATACGTAAAACAGAGAAAAAAATAAAACAAAATCCATATGAATTGGGTTAATACTGAAAACCTGGAACAGTATTTAACTGGTGAAGGCAGTACTCAGTGCATTGGTATCACAGATTTTTAATACATTCGTTTATAAAATTATTACACAGAAAATCCTCTTGAAAGGTTGGGATTTTTGCTGTTGGTCTGAATCTTTGCAGTCTTTGCTACCCAGATCAGCCTCGTGTGTGTTTAGGTGTTGGAGATTATTGATCACTGCTGTGTGTTCAAAACAGAGGAGAAAAGTTTATCCACTACTTTCCTCTCTGGATCTTTGCTGTGGGATTTTTTCTTTTCAGCAATAAATGGGATGAGCATTGTAATTTATTGCCTCCAC
Organism: Galbula dea; assembly: GCA_013399015.1. Classification (NCBI taxonomy): domain Eukaryota; kingdom Metazoa; phylum Chordata; class Aves; order Piciformes; family Galbulidae; genus Galbula; species Galbula dea. Next base: position 106,406 of record VWZX01010090.1, read on the forward strand.
CTCTTCACGGTAGTGGAATGCTTTTTTCTCTGTTTTTGCTTCTAAATTCTGTGCATACGGGAAATCTGTGCTCAAAACCTCTCGCTTCTGTTTCCTGCATCATAATTTTAAAACAAGATTGCTTTGAAATCCTCCTTCACCCTTCCTGAGCATTTACTGGTATTTTAAGCAGAATTGATACAGACTTGGGGGAAAAAATAAATAGACTTGGAAAAAAAATAAATGAGGAAAAAGTTAATTCACAGAGTATTTTTGTTTGCTTTTTAAAATTTTCATGAAGGAAAAAGGTAAATACTGTCTTTCATTAGAATCCCAAAGGGTGCATGTAAAAACAATTTCTGCAGTGTTTATGATATTTGGAATCTAACCGTCAGATGGGTAGGTTGGGTGCAGTAGTATGTTGGGTTCTGTTTTCTGCTGAGGTATACAATTTAATTTAATTTTAGTCTTGCTTTCCACTGACAATTCCTCAAAAAGGGAGTTGCAATCAAAGCATAGAAAATGCTTATTTTTGTAAATAAAATTTATCTTGCAATTGTGGAGAGGAGCTTAAACCTGAGCAAGTAGTTTAGGGCAGAATTTGAGGTGTCTGAGGCAGAAGATTTTATCTGTGAATTTAGTAGAAAGTCTTTGGAGTTTACACTTTACTTAGTCTAAAGCTAACAACATTTGTCAAGACAAGCTCTCCTTAGAAAGTGTAGCAGTTACAAATAGTGTATTGTTAAAAGTACCCATTTGGAAACTGTTGAGTCCATTTTAGGGACATTTTGAAATGTGGTTAAGTGTGGGCACGTAATGTCGTTGATTCAGGCCCTAGATACACAGAAATATTTTTTTTGTTTCGCAGAGAACTGCAAATAATCCACATTCCTCATGTGCACCTCTGCATTTTTTGTGCAGGGAGACTCACTTTGATTCCAAGTTACCTTAGTGCTCAGATTAAGCCTGGAATTTTAAAGCATGGTGTGGTAAAAGACGTTTGATATTTCAAATAAATTATACCTTGAGAAACTGCTTGATCTGAATTGTTTAAATGAATGAGTCATAGCTTTTATTATTCCATTTAAATATTCTCTTTTACACCCAAAGCAGGACAGAAGTAGGTAGTGTTCTCCCAGGAATCAGAACTTGCAGGTTAGAATAATGGATCTTATTTCTGTATCTAGGGTTGTAGCTAATAAGTTGAAATCCACCTTGTAGTATTTCACTTACAGAAATTAGTTTGCAGTTTTCTTAGTTTAGAATAGATATTTCTGTACCAAGGGTAGCAGTTTAAAGAAGAACACTAGAAGTTGAAGAAAAGTACAGTTGTGGTTGTCTCTGTGCCTGTTCCTAGCAGAGAGGCTTCGGCTGCAGAGAGTTTTTCCTGTGCTTTAGTCACCGATACAACCACGAGAGTTAAACTGATTTTGGTAAATTGATCACAAGTGTCACAGATGCAGGTGCCTCCAAGCACAAGTGAAATGAGGCATCCAGGTTTGTGAGAAAAGACTGTCTCTGTAGCGTTGCTTACAGACAGACAGCACAGAGTTTGTCCCAATGTTTTTGCATTGTGTAAAGTGTTCTTAGATAATTACTGTGAAAGCCTGTGAAAAAGCACACAGCCTTCCACCTTTCTCTTTTGTGAGGCTTTTGGTGGTTTGATTCATTATCTGGCTCTTTCCTAAGAGATGGACTGCCATCTATTGACTTCTTGCAGCCCCTGCACAGAAACATGGAGTGACTAGAACAATGACTAAATAATAAATCCATTCTGCTGTTATGGATGGTGATCGGGTGTTGTTTACATTAGCTGTGGTGACAAATTTTGGCACATTACAAATAATTTGTTGTGTGGGCAGAAATGTCTTATTCCAACCCAAATGGGCTGCCAGTGCTCGAAATCTTACGAGCAGTCAAAATGGCAAAAAGGATTACAAGCGGAATATTTTAATTTGCCTTCTGATAGAAAAAAAAGATTATCATATTGTATTCAATGAAGCTTAAACTTAAAGGCTCTGTGATAATCAAAGCTTTATAAGTGGATGAAGTTAGTTTCTTTAAACTTGTTCTATCAACTCTGTTAACTAAAATTATTCTGAAAGAGAAAACAATCAAAGTCAGCAGAACAGTCCAATTCCCAGTGTGGTTTAAAATAATATTTAATAACCTCTTTAAGATGGTGATTTAAAACTTTTACAAATCATTTTCACTGTGCCTGCTATCTGTGTAGTTCTCCTGTATCAGAAAAGGGAAATTAACATTTGTCAAAACAGATTGTAAGTTATTCTTCATGTAGGTATCTGTTTGCAGTCAATGGGTCGGTTCTGACACCCGCTTACGTTTATCAAAGCAGTCATTAGCAGCTCAAATAAAGCACAAGGACTTTGTTGGCAGGTCCAGGATGAACAGTTCTGGTCCTAGTTTACTGTCCTGTAAACAGTAACACATTTTTTTCACAGAGGAGGCATCTGAAGGTCTTCTAAAGCTCTTTGTTCTAGGTTATTAGGAAGCTTAGTTTACAACTTTTGTCTTTCTAAATGGCAGATGCTCTACAAACCTAGAGAAATATGGCCTGTGCTCCAAAGGACATGCCATCACATCTGCTTGTCACCTTAGGGGTGTTGGGTGTGCTCCTCGCAGTGCTTTTCCACCCTCAGAATGCTTGGCTTTTTTTCATTCCTGTTCTCTTGTTGTTTCAGATTTCAGCTGTAAAGGTAGAGACATTTATTAAATATTTTGTACTCAAGAAGAAGCCAGTTTACAGCCCCATAATTACAAAAAAAAAAAATTGTCTGTGGAGAAACTTGTGAGCTTAAGGCACCTAATGATTTGCACTCCTTTGGTTCAGTTTTATTGTTTAAAAAAAAATCTTTAAAAAATATAGTAAGTTTATTTTTAAAAAAATACAATATTATCCCTCAGAGTTAGATCTGCTTCTGCACTGCCTGCCCTACGGCAGCTCCACTCAGAAGCAGGTGTGGGCTCTGGAGGGACAACTCCACCACACCCCAGGCTGGGAGGTTTGGTGTGGGGCACGTTCTACAGGGTACAGCCTTTCTCCCCAAGTATAGCACTGCTGAAAATGTTCAGAGCTGAGGGCTCCAGATGGGAGCTGACCTTCTGTGGAAGGAAGAAAGGAATGAAGGAAGGAAGGAAGGAAGCTGCTTGAACCCGCAGATGGGACCTCAGGTCCAGACCCACTCCCATCCCATAGGTAGTCCTGTGGCTCTGCTGCTGGAGTGACCCGATGGAACGTAGGGTTGACATTGTGCTGCCGTGAGCAAGTTGCATTTCCAGCCAGCAGATGACATCACTGGAGAATGAAGAGAAAATTTATTTTCAGCACATAGCGACCCATGTTCTGCTTCAGGTGTGAAGCTGCACTTCTCCCATGTGAGTCCCCTGAGGTGTAACTCAAAGGCCTCCTGTGCAGGGGTAGCCAGGAGAGGGGCAAACAGCCACTGCAGTATCTCGATATGAAAGGGTGGTGGCTGTGTAGGTCTCCCTCGCGTGCTGCACCATGGCATTGTTCAGACAGACTCGTGTTGCACAAAAAAACAAGGTGGCCAGTCCTACTCAGGAGCAGCGTGTGGGTACAATAATTGAACAGGAGTAAACATTGCAAGTATTAGCATATTCTGCAGTAAATATCCACGGAGTGATGAAATTCCATCCCTTCAGTGGGCAGAGAACAGTTTTTGTTGTTCTAATATGTTTCTCAGTGTAGATGCGTACAGCGAAACACAAACTCTGCTCTGACTAGGTGTTTTCTTCCTGTAGGTACTGCTCATTTTTAATAACCTCGCCCTCCCCCTGTGCTGCTCTGGCCCTCAGGACTCCTTCCCCCGTCCCTTGCCTTCTCCAGACTCCTTTATATTAAAGCTTCTAGGCCAAGATGGCCACCAACAGAGTTTTAGAACCATCAGAATTTTTAACTAGCAGAAGCTATCATCTAACATGCTTTTTGACAGTTTGTTAATCTTACTTTTAATCCACTTACATAAAAGAAGGTGAACCAGGAACTGACTGTTTTGGCCTCTGTGTGTAAAAGCCATGAAGGGACAATGCATCTTTTGTGTTTAAATTCTGCACTCGGATTTCTTTGTGTGCATTATTAAAATTCCTCATGGCCTGCCACTTCTTCTCTGAAATGAAAATGTAAGCGGCGCTGCCCCAAGTCAGTCTGTGTCCTTTAAAATGCCACTTCCAGAAAGAGAAAATTTAAAATATGAACCTTGCCAAAAATGTTTCAGGTTGAGAGAGCACACGCTCGCTTTCCAGACGAGCTTGGCAGGATCTGTGCAGTAAGGGTAAGGATGTGGGTGTAGGAGTGTTTTGGGGAGGAGATGGATCCCGACCTGCCTGTTGGGCAGGGATGGGGTGGCTGCGATGGCTGTGAATGTGGCTGCAGTGACAGCGCCTTCGGCCTCTGCATGATGGAGACCTTGTGTCCCTCTGAGGTATTTCAGTGCTTCACCAGTTTCTCTCCAGGTGTTATTTCTAGTAACTCTAGTGAACTAAACACCACTTTGTGCGACAGACACTGTGGGTTTTCGTGTTTCGGAGTCACAGAGCAGGCCCTTGAGTGTCAACACTTCAGTAGCCATTCGGTGAAATATTTCACAGGGAATGCAACCCAAAATTCCCAGGGATATGAAATTGGGGTAAAGAATACTTTGGATCGTGGGGAGACACAAGTTCCTGGGCCGTGACAGTGTCCCCACACTTGCCTATGAGGGAGACGTGTCTCCTTGGTGCTCAGGTCTGAAGATGCTTTCTAGCCTCGTTAGCCATGGGAGGAGGTAGACCAGATCCAGGACCACAAATGGCAGATATTTTGGTTTAAAATTATCTATGTGCGTTGTTCGTGCCTGGGTCCCACAACTTCTGCAAGTGCCATTCTGTGACAGAAATGCTCCTGAAATGTCTGCCCACCCTGCACCATTGTTCTGGTGGAGACACATATGTTGGAGCTCATTTGGGGTGCTGTCCAGAGGGTCTCCTAATATGATTTTACATTGTGTTTATTTTCAATTACAATTACAGTTTCTCCCATGTTATCATTCTCTTTCAAGTTTCAGGTATTTCTGAGGCTATCAGAAAACTAAACCCAAAATATTTTTGTGTGTATTTCACAAAAGACAGCATTCTTTCTGATAGATTTTTAACAGAAAAGAAAGAGAATTTCAGGTCCTGAAATAAGTCTTAAGTTTATGAGCACACACAATATACTGTAGCGTTCAGGACAAAAACATTCCTAGAAAAATGTTGTCTCCCCATTTTTACTTGGAAACTGTATTTAAAATATTACAGGAAAAAGAAATACCTTCAATAACTTTATATAAACGTGTGACATCAACAAAACACAGTTTAGAGTTTGCCTTTTCATGACAGTGTTGTGGCTTAACAAATATCCCATGCCTGTCATGAGTCCTGAGTAATTAGGGGGGGTTGTGTGTCAGCTAAGTCCGAAGAGGGAGTTCAGACTGTTTATCTGTGGAATGCCAACATGTCTTTGCGCTGGCACTTTCTTTGCCGGGAAGCAGTGACAGTGTCTTGGCACCTCTTTGCTGCAGAGGAGTCATCCCTCGTTGTTGCTGCTTTTGCAGCCCAGGGATGTGGTCACTTCCCCAGGTCAGCGTCTGGCTCTTGCCATGCTGGACCAGGAAGCCGCAGGCTGCTGCACAGACCGGAGAGGCCGGTTTGGCTGTTACCGGTGGTACTGTCTGACCTTCCAGCAGCTGCCGCTTACCTTAATTGTGAGAGCAGGGCAGAAAGCTCTCCAGCTTTCTCCAACATTTATCTGCCTCATGCTCTTCCCCATCTGCCTCCCCAAAAAGTAAAATAAAAGGTGCTTTTAAGTTGACGGTTAAAGACTGATTACATCTTGACCAGAAATTGCCTTTTGATGGATTTCTGGAAGCAGTCTGAGACGAGGTGGAATAGAAAGCTTGGCTGACTGAGCCAGCTGATTTCCATTTTTCTGATTTTGGGGTTCCAAACAATGCCCTCGAAGGGTTCCTCTTTGAGAAGTGGCATCCTTGAGAGCTTCCCTGACTTTAGTATACACATTATTATTATTAATAAGGAGCTCTGTGTTTTCTGCAAAAAGCAGTACCTTTTGAGCCTGCCTTTAAATGAGAAACAGAGAAGAGCAGGTGATAGGAATTTTTAATTAAAATTAAAAGGGGGGTGGAAATTAATAGATTTTAACATTTTTGGACATTTAAATCTATGGTGAGCTAACCCCTGCATGTCCAGGAAGCTGTTAGTGTGGGATGTGACACTTTCCGAGTGCTGTGCCATCAATCCTGGTGGTGAGGAGAGCTCAGAGCCAGCGGAGAGCTGCTCCTTCCCACACTGGGGCAGGAGCCGCACTGACCTCCACAGGGAATCTGCTATGTGCATTTCTCCTGTGCCCCACACAGACCAAATCTGTGTGATGTGTGTCTCTGTGAGTCATGAAAACTCCGGATAAGTGGCTAATTAAAGAGAAAATGGGATAATCATGGTACGTATCACTGCCGAAATGCCACCGAATAGTACGCGTAACTGCAGTTCTGTTAAGGAGAAGGACTGAGGAGACCTTTTCTTTATGCTTGGAGATTTGGAAAACATTCTCACCTCTTTTTCCTTTAGTTCGAAAAGGTGAACCTGTACTGTCTCTTAAATGATTTTTTACTGTTTCAAATGCTAACCATCTCAATAAGGAAAATAGAATTTTCAAGCTAGAATGGTATTTCCAAAGCATTTTAAAAACAGGCTCTATTTGAGAAAGCAAAAAAAAAGTTAATAACCCTGTTCCCTTTTTGTGCAGTAAACTCTTGTGTATGAATATTCATATTGAAGTTCCTATGTTCCTGAGAACTGTTCCTCTGAACTTGGTATGAACATGCTTCTTCTCAGTTTCGTCAGAACTTAGTTTCAAAATTCCATAGGAAACCAAAACTTATCTGTCCTCTATCAGACGTTTTAGAACATGTAAAAATTATAGCTTCACGTAGGTAGCTTAAGTGCATTTTGGTGCATTTTGTATTGCAAAGTGGAAAAAATGTAGAATGTGAGCAGAGTGTAAATCTCCATGAGCTGTTTGCATGTCTTTCCCAACTAGGAACAGCATCTTCCTTGTCAAGTGTCCACTCAGTTGCTGCTTGTAAATTATGTGCTTTAGTAGTGCTGAAACTGCTGGATTTTATGCTTTGCATGTTGAATCGCCGGAGGTATATAGCAGGGGCAGCCCCTGGAACTCTGCGCTGTGCTCCTCCGTATTGCTGCCAGAGCTGCTGGTTCGTCTTGTCACTGATCGTGGGTTGGGAGCAGCCAGGAGCTCTCTCAGGTTAGGCAGTAACTTTCTCAAGTTACGCTTGATCATGTTAGCAATCTACAGATTAGGATTCCCTGAAAGTATTCACTGATACAATTCTGAGAGGGTCTGTCATGTCAAGAATATTAAAATGCATCTTGTTAGGTCCTGTCGTGTGAATAGAAAAGTTACTGTCCCCGTGACAGACTTATCCTAATTTTTATTTCAAAGTTTGGAGAATCGTGCACAAAGGGAATTAAAAGGAACTAAAAGACCTGTATAAGGTGGTGAGTGGCACAGAGCCGTACACCCTGAGAAGGTCCTGTTTCACTGCAGTGCTGGAGGAGTCTCAGAGCAGTGGGACATTTGTGTGACATATCCATGTAGGCTATAATACCCATGTATGGCAAAAGAAGGCTGCATCCCTCACGAGTTCTTGGCTCCAGGGGGGTGAGGTTAGGCCTCCAGTTTTAACTTGGATTAATTAACATTTGATGAAGATACCCTAACAGCCGCTGACGTGACTCTGCAAAGAGAGCAGAGAGCCACCTCCGTCCCTCACCAGGGCTGGCAGCACCTTGTGTCACAGCACCCAGTGGCACCGCTGCCTCAGCTGCTCTCCTCACCTCCACCACAAGTCACTGAACTTTTACTTGCCACTTCATGGGGCATTGTACCCCATTTTACCCTGGAGCCCAATCCACCTCTGGCTGACAAGGCCTCTTTCATTGATCCTTCCTTGGTCCCTCCACAGTGCAGTGATGCTGCCCTGTCAGCGTGACAGTGCTGTGGCAGAGATGCTGCCCGGGGTGATGTGGCATGGCAGGGATGCCACCCGAGGTGGCAGGTCAAGGATGCTGCCCAGTGTGGTGTGGCAGGAGTACCCAGCATAGCATTGGAGCAATGCTGCATGGTGAGGTGTGGCACAGCAGAGTCGTCAACTCTCCAGAGGTAGGAGGGGGGCACTCTTAGAGGAAGAGGTACTGTTTTAACGGTAAAGCAGGCAATATTTTTGCAAGAAATGGACAGTCACTGCCTGGCTTCAATGCTTCTGAGTCAGCATCAAGTCCAAAAGCTGCTTCTCTTATTTTTTTAAATTTTTTCCTCCTCAAACTTACTGTGTCTCTACTTATAGTAACCTCTCATATTGTAGCTAGTAGGAAATAATTTCGTGTTGCTTCTTGACTATGCAGTTAATTCTCTTTCTAGCATATATTTGTAACTTCCTTCAGTACATAGGAAAATGGAGTGGTGAACACAGGAGTGTCCACAAACACTGAGGAATTTCTGCAGACTGTGTGGTAACCCTGCGATATCTTCTGCTCTAAAATTAGTTGCATCAGATTTGCACATGATATGCAGTTTCTCTGAGTTATTTTGCTGGCAGATGAGATCCTGCTTAAATTAATTCTGCTTTTCTGATGACGGTGTGAGGAGGGAAGGAGAGGGAAAATGAAAACATTGAGATACTCAAACGTTGGTTTAGATAAAACAGTTTTGATCAATGACATATTTATGTGATGTGAGAGGGCAGAAATCTGAAATCTTCTGATCCATTTTTAGATACTCTAGACTTCTCAGGAAGTCCTAAGTGATGTTAAAGTAAAAACTGTATGGGATTGACAGTGGTTTATAAAAACAGATGTCCAAGAAGGACAGGGAAGAGCTTCTGTGTGTTAATGGTTGAGTGTAGGCTGTCAGACATTTCTTCAAGGACATACTCTGGATGAATGTCACTCATACTTGCTAGGTGGAAATAATTACAGTGTTACTGAATATATATGATGCTCTTAAATGGAGGACACATGAAAAAACTACAAGGAAACTGGTAAACATTTACGTGTACAGTTAACATGTTGGTAATGTAAGGAAAATGCTTCTGTAAAACTGTGTCAGTGAAGGATGCTCCAGACTGAAGTGTAGCTAACAGGAAGCCTAAAGACATAAGCATGAATAACTGTTTATTTAGAATGTGCCCCAGCAAAAACTCACTTCTAACAGGCTGACGCACCACGCTTTTAGCGCCTCTTGTCCTCCAGCAGCACTGCATTTTTCCTGTGTTTCCTTCAGCTTTAGCTGTGATCAGAAACCACCTCCCAAGTGAGTATCTGTTCAGAATTCTCCCCTAAGAAAGTCTTTTCAGATGTGGTACTTCCTCCTTTTGCATCTGATGGTGAAAGGCGATTAGTAGACGACACAAAGGTTAAAGAGAGGGAGAAAGGAAGCTGTAAATCATCTGGAATGACAGTAAAAATTAAAACCTTGGGGTTTGTTGGGCTCCCCAGTGTATCAGCTAATAAATAAACCCACGCTTTAGTTCTGTTCGTCTTCTGATTCTACAGGCTTTGCAAATGTTTGTGTTCAGATTAATGTATAAATGTATGTGTAAGTATGCATACGCTTAGCGTGGCGAGCCAGCGCGTGCGCCTGCGTGTGTGTAGGGCCTGCCCGCACGCTCTCAGGGCGCCTATAGAGCAAGGTCTGGCAAGTCCCCTAATAAACATGCAAATAAAACATACGTGTCCCCATGCACGAGTCTCCTCCTTCTCCTCCTCCTCCTCCTGGTCCTCCTCCTCCTTCTGGTCCTCCTCCTCCCTGTGCACTCGCCTCCCCCACCCCACTTCAAAGCTTGTGGTCCTTTCTCCATCCTTGTACTAAAAGGTTTCTTTGTAAGCCGGGCCATTTGTCCATCATTGTTTGGGGTCCAAACAGTGGTAAAATACCCTGTCACCGATCCAGAGTGCGGTGAATGGCGGCTTCTCTCTGGACAATTGGCAGTGGTGCCGAGAAATATTCCTGAGAGGATTATTTAACCTTTCAATTTAGGGGGCACAAAGCCTGGCTGATTAATGAACTTTCTGATGGGCGCTGATAAGCGGATCTATTTCTTTATTTCCCCTAAAAGTGATTCCTTCTCCTGTCCCATATTACTATAATCTTAAACATAAAATGTGGCAAATAGATTAAAAAACAGCACTAAAGAGTTTATCTGGCTGGCAAACTGAAGGAGCTAAATTAAAATTGGTAATGAAAGCGGTGGCTGAGCCCTGTATATGGTTTTTTAAATGCGCTGTGTATTTTGAAGAGACTTATTCTCCAGCTTGCCTGGTAATGACTGCTTTTGGTGCGCAGTCCAGGGCTGGCTTCTGTTATCCCCCCCAAAAAAATGAGTTGTGTTATCTGGATGACTGCAGACACATATGCATCCCCCTTTCTCACTGCATGGGCAGACAAGGTCGATAGCATTACAAGGTATTTGTGGCAGTGCTTGTTTCAGTTTTCAGAGCTGCCAGTTTTCAGCCAGATTTGAATTACAAAAGAAGAAGCTGGCATGAAAATTGAAAGGGTTTATCGGCTAGTCTGAAGCCTCATAGCACATTGCTTATTTATGCAGTCCATTTGCACCAGGAAATGTGAAAAGGAAATACATTTTAAAAATAAGGTCATAAAGGCCCAGATATGTTTAAGATGGCAAATAAAATATAGATACCTATAATATCTTTCCAGGAAACGATTTCACTTAATGTTGCACATTACTTCGGAGGGGCGTTTGTGTCACTGTCATAAATTTGTGCGTTTGTGTCACCACGTAGATAGTCTCTGGGGATTAAGGAGGAAGTGCTTGCTAACTTACTTTAAAATTAAAATGGAAGAAAGATGGGTTTGTAGTTTGAGAGCTACATCAGAGACAGTTGAAGTTTAATGCACCGTCCTATTTAAATAACGTTTTGCATTCCATGTAAAATTAGCTATGGACGACTGGAGAGATGCCACCACCTTTGGAGAAAATTGGGATGCCTTTTAAACCATGAAGATTTTGAGGCATTCAGGGATTGCATTGTTGTTATCCTCACTATCTTGCATATATTCATTTTCTCTAAGAACTTGAGAGTTTCTTTCCTTCATTTTTCAGAAAAGACTTTTCAAATTAATATTTTAGTGTGTTGGGTTTTTTTTTCTCTGCTGGTAAGAGTATCAAAAGATTACATTCATTTCTTTCCAATCTATAACATGGTACTTTTTGTCTCTTCCTTCTACATTTTCACACAGTCGATTGTAGATGCTATTTGCATCTATTTAAAATGCATTATAGAAATGTCTTATTTCTGTAGAAAATGACCGCTTCGCCGTGCTTGTGCTGCAGAGCGAGCAAGTTCAATTCCTCCTTCTGGGAAAGGCTTTGGTCTTCCAGGCTCTGTGGTCGAAAAATAAAATTCTGGCCGTTGATTTGTAGTTTAATGTGCATCAGGTGCCTTCAAAACAAAACAAAACCAAACAAATCAAAAACCAAACACAAAAAAGTCCAAACAAACAAGCAAAATAACCCCCACAAATTATAAGCTTCCTTAGATCACTGTTTTCTTGGTTATTTTACTGCATGTTGTTGATACCCAAAAGAGTGGAAAAAAGGTTCAAAGCACATTTAGTAAACTCAGTTACAAGGGGCAATTTGTGGAAGGATACTCAGGTGTGACCTCCACAGCTCCTGTTTGGAGGAGCATGGGGGTTTTTTTTAGATGGCTGAAAAAAATGAAGAAATAAAATTTGATAAATAAATTTATTCTATTTATAATTTCTCAGAGTTTGGAGAGGGTTGTAAAAAATTTGAAATACTAAATCTGTGTATTTCTCATCTATTAGCATGCATCAAGCTCAGTATGTTTCTGCCATGAATTTTCATAAGGATTTTTACTACGTAGCATGTGTGATTTAATGATGCAATCACCTGATCGACTAGGAGGACTCCAAAGGAGACGTTCCGGTCTGTTGTGTACATAATACTTGTTTCAAAATTCTGCCTAATTAAGGAATTACCCAACGGAATGCAAGTCTGCTGAGTGCATGACATGGTTAAAGAGAAAAACAACAACAAAAACCCTTCGTATAATTACGATATTACACGATCTCTTCTATGGGCAATTTTGAATATAAGGGAACGATGCTAACCTGCCATTGTTTCAGCTGGTATTGCAATAGATTACAGTAATTTGGAAAGGGAAAATAAATGTATATTCTTCAGTGATAGATCTGTTCTGACCCCTTTCCCTGTCCAGCTCCAGCCTACAGCCTACCGTGAGTAATGATTCACTTGACGATCGTCTTTCAGTGGCTCGAGAAATTGGTGAAACATCACTGCTCCTGGGGTTTACTCCCAGCCTCGTGTCTTGTTTGTCTCAGTGAGCGGCACAGGAGCAGAGCTTGAGCGCTGGCTGAGGTGGGCAAGATGTTGGACAGAGTTCCTGGGGCTACTGGTTGGGTTGTGGGGGTGTCCTCCCCTCGTGCTTCTCTCTGTAATCCACAATTAATTACTTATCTTTAGAGTGCAACAAGAAGTAATAGTAAAAATTACCTGACAGATGAAGTCTGAGCATAGCAATTGATATAGTAGATCAGAAGAAATAACTCTTTTCTTGGCATTTGAGACTGGTGCTGGGTGAGTTGGAGGTGGTGAAGTAGCCATAGCTAGCTGGCCCTGGACTGCACCCGGTGAAGGATCTGCAGAATTATTCCCTCACATGCTAAAGCAGATTTGCCCAGACTGCTGTTGGATGTAACCAAAGAAAAAAGCCTCAGTGCAAGCCTTAGTCAGAGGCAGTGAGACAGCTGGTGGACAGTGATGGGTCTGTTTCATCTGGTTACAAGACTCCGGATGGCATGGGGAACTTTTCTGAATCGCGTTTAGTTGTCAGAGGATTTCACTGGCACACAAGCTAGGGTGGAAGGCAGGTCATAGAATTGTGTAGTCATTAAGGATGGAGAAGACATCTAAGATCATCAAGGCCAACCATCAACTCAGGACCCCCATGCCACTAAACCACGTCCAGTGCATCTCTGTGAGTTACGAGAGATGACTCCACGCAAGTGAGGCAGAAGCTGCCCCTGGTGGTCGGTGGAGCTGGGTGTGTGTGGTCATACTGGTGTGAATCAGCAGCATGCCGTGTAGAAGTAGCCAGGCACGGCTAGCTGGGAGATGCATGTCCCATGCAGACAGTTCAAGTGGTACAAAAGGGTCTCTCCTCTCTCCCTCTGCACCATCGAGGTCTGTGCATTGCGTAACACGGAGGAGTAGAGAAATTCACAAAAATGGAGTTCAGAAGATTTTCCTTAATTAGTGAGATTTAGCCAGATTGCAGATCCTAAGTAGTAATGAGCTTCATAAAAGCGAGCCCTCGTTGGATCAAAGTCGGTGCAGATAAGGGGAGCTCAAGGTCACAGAGGGAGCTGCCCAGCAGGTCCATTTGCATAAAAAATTACTGTCAGAAATAGGCCAGTGAGGCAGCCCTGGCATTTTGATCTCTTGGCCTTTGTCATGGAGATTCCTGGTTGAGAAGGGAGGAAGGCCAGTGTCCCAGATAATGATTAACTGTTTTAATGGCATTCATTCATTCATTCCACACTAACTACTCATGCAGAAAAAAGGGTTATGTAAAATGACATTAGAAGAAAAATCATTTGTAATCGTTGCATCAGGCTGCACTTTGAGGAGACATTAGGAGTAAATCCATGGCGTGGTAGGCTTATGCTTTATCTTCTGATATTTACTGAGTTTACTGGTGCATGAAAAGCTTTCAGCAAGAATAGCAGATGGGATGGACCTTTCATACGTAATGCTATCTACCAGGTTATTACTTCTATATATTGATAGTGAAGTAATCTCCAAGATATCACCCTACAAATATAGATTATTTAAATGTTTGTAACAAAAAAAACTATAACATAAAGAAGCTACGTTCATGAATAGTTTATTTTGTACTCATATGGCTGGAGTCTTTGGATGCTTTTTAAAGCCTTAAATAATAAGGAAACAGAAGGTTTGTAACAGGCAGGTTTCCTTTTTTTGTGGCTTTGGAAAGGAGTAAAGTTGTGTAGAGTTGTAACCAGACCTGCAAGTGTTCAGTCTGATTTTTCCTTAAATGTTGACCTTCTCTGTTAACTAAACAAAAGGCAGTAGGGCAGGGAGGGGCTGGCTGGAGAGCGGGCACTTGGGGTCACAGGGTGTATGTTCCTTATCTGTGGGGAGCCTGGAGCATGAGAGGAAAGCCCTGGTTCACGCCTTGCAGTGTGGTCCTCTGACGCAGGGTATGATTGGTGAGTCAGGTGAGGTTCTGTGTTTAACATTGGGATTACATCAAGGCACCTGCTGAAGGAGTGTGCAGACTAATTCAGCCACATAAATCACCACAGTGCTCTGCAGAGCATGCTCCATTTCTTGCCTGCCTCCACACAGCTGGCAGCTGTGTTCAAAAGCCCAGTCCAACAAAGCAAATGATCTTACCTTTTCATAGTGTCATCATGGAATCACAGGGTGGCTTGCTTTCAAAAGGACCTTAAAGATTGTCCTCTTCTAACTACCCTGCCATGAGCAAAGATGCTATTCGTTAGATCAGGGTCCTAACCAACTGGCCTTGAACACTTACAGGGATGGAATCATAGAATCATAGAATTAGCAGGATTGGAAGGGACCTTAGAGGTCATCTAGTCCAACCCCCTACAGTGAGTAGGCAATCTCCAACTAAACCAGGTTGCCAAGCACCCTGTCCAGCCTTGCCTTGAACACCTCCAGGGATGGGCCCTCAACCACCTGCCTGGGCAATCTGTTCCAATGTTGCACCACTCTCATGGTAAGGAACTTTTTCCTAATATCCAATGTAAACCTGCTCTTCCCTAATTTAAACCCATTACCCCTTGTCCTATCACTACAGGCCTTTGTAAACAGGCCCTCCCCAGCCTTTCTATATGACCCCTTCAGGTACTGGAAGGTGACTATTAGGGTCCCCCCGAAGCCTTCTCTTCTCTAGACTGAACATCCACAACTTCTCTGGGCAAACTGTTCCAGTGCCTCACCACCCCCTGAGTAAAGAAATTCTTCCTAACATCTCATATGAATCACAGAATCACAGAGGTTGGAACAGTCCTCTAAGATCATCAAGTCAACCATACCTATCACCAACATACATCTAAATTTTTCTTAAACACCTCCAGGGACAGTGACTCCACCACCTCCCTGCGCAGCCTGGGCTAAGACTTTACAACCCTTTCAGGAAAGAAATTTCTCCTTATATCCAATCTAAACCTCCCCTGCTTCAACTTGAAGCCATTTCCTCTCCTCCTTTCACTGTTAACCCTGGAGAGGGGACCTACCCCCATCTCACTACAGCCTCCTTTCAGGGAGCTGGAGAGAGTGAGAAGGTTTCTCCTGAGCCTCCTCTTCTCCAGAGTAACCAACCCTCAGCCACTCCTTGTAAGACTTGTGCTCCAGACCCCTCACTGGCCTCGTTGCCCTTCTCTGGACACTTTCTAATGCCTCTGTGTCCTTCTTGTAATGAGGGGCCCAAAACTGACCCCGTGTTCTCTTAAGGTGCTTAAATAACTCCAATGCCTCCTTTTCTCCTGACACTCTCCCAGCCACCCCCAGAGGGACACAACCCTTACAGTGTTCTTTGGAGAGCTTCAGTCAAGTCAAGAATTCCAGGGAAAGCCTTCAAAAGGTCTTATCTTTGCTGGGTAAAGAGATGTTTCCCGTGTTTCTGTTTGTGCCCATGGCCTCCTGCCCAGTCACTGTACACCACAAAGGAAAGTCTGCTTCCATTTGCTTTGCTTGCCATTCATGAAGTACTGATGCACATAGAGAAGGCTTTCCCGCTGTGAGCTTTCCTTTCCCAAGTGCAAACATTCCCAGCTCTAGCAGAGCACACCATGGAGTTTAAGCATATACATGGAGTTTCTGGCCCTTTTCTCTGAGAATGAGGACCTGGGAGTCCTGAGGGGCAACCATGAGCCAGCAATGTGCCTTCACAGCCAAGAAGGCCAATGATCTCCTGGGGCACAAGAAGAAGAGCGTGACCAGCAGGTCAAGGGAGGTTCTCTTCCTCCTCTACTGTGCCCTAGACAGGCCACAGCTGGAGCCCTGGGTCCACTTCTGGGCTCCCCAGTTCCAGAGACATAAGGAACTACTGGAGAGAGTCCAGCAAAGGCTTCCAAGATGCTGAGGACACTGGAGCATCTCTGGCAGGAGCAAAGGCTGAGAGCCCTGGGGCTGCTGAGCCTGGAGAAGAGCAGCCCCACAGAGGAGCTGCTCAATGCTGAGCAAGAGCTCAAGGCTGGGGGCAAGAGGCTGGGGCCAGACTCTGCTCACTGGTGCCCAGGGACAGCCCAAAG
>VWZX01010090.1:123273-143599 GCA_013399015.1 Galbula dea
CCCAGAATCCCATTGGCCTCCTGGCCACAAAAGCACACTGCTGGCTCATGCTCATCCTTCCATCCACCAGGACCCCCAGGTCCCTTTCCCCTTCCCTGCTCTCCAACAGCTCAGTCCCCAACCTATACTCATACATGGGGTTGGTCTTTCCCAGGTGCAAGACTCAACTCTTGCCCTTGTTGAATCTCATTCCACGTCTCCCTGCCCAACTCTCCAGCATGTCTAAGTCTGGCTAAATGGCAGCACAACCCTCCAGTGTGTCAGCCACTCCACCCAGCTTAGTGTCAGCAGCAAACTTGCTGAGAGCACACTCTGTTCCCTCAGCCAGGTCGTTAATGAATAGATTGAACAGTACTGGTCCCAACACTGACCCCTGAGGGACTCCACTAGACACAGGCCTCCAACTAGACTCCGTCCCACTGACCACAACTCTCTGACTTCTGTCTTCTCCAGAGGTCCCTTCCAACCCTCACTATGCTGGGATTCTGTGTTTCTCCACACACACTTATCTGGCTGCAGGTGAGGTTGGCCAACCATTGCTCCTGGCTCTGCTAATGGATACTGCCTCTGCAGCCAGGGCTGACCACAGGTTGGTCAATTTGCCCTCACTTTGGAGAGCTGTGTGAAGGTGTCAGTTTAGCACCACTTTGTCCTCCTAAGGTCATGCTGACCATGCTGCAATCACAAAACTGGAGCAGGGAAAATGCATCTGCAGGTAATTAGTAACAATCAGGGGCTGCTTGGGAACTGCTGACTACAGCAGTAAGGAGCTGGGCACATCATTGCCTTGTAAATGGAGAGAGCACTGAAGGACCTTGGCAGCAAACAGTGAGGGAAGGAGGATTTTAAAACTTCATATTTAATGTGGCACAAAAACGATGCAGAGAAATCTAGTGGTTGTCTAATCAGATGTTTGGCTGCTGGTCCATAACACAGCAGAGCTGGTGGGTGAGAACTGGAGGTGATTTTTAATTAGAGGTATTCTAGCAGCACGTACTGGCAGGAATGCCAGTGCCCCTTCATCCTCAAGAAATGTCTCAAATCCTTTGATCCACCAGTTTGCTAAGAAATAGACATCTCACACCTACCAACCACAGCACAGAGGATCTTTTGCATCTCAGCCTTCAACATTGCTGTGCCACTCACACCACAGCCAGGTGCCAAGGATCATAATTCACTTCAGACCTCTCTTCTCAGCTTTACTTGTGTTAAATTCTTCTATGATCTGTCTTACAGGCTTAAGGCTGACACAATGGATTAAACTGAGACCTCTTCACATATTGCAGCCTGCAATCTCCAGATTTTCTCATAAGAACTGATTAAGCTTGAACAGCAGATCCCAGCTGTCAAAAGGACATTCTTACCTCAAACTCCTGCATGTCATATTTCAAGTTCTTTATCCCCATAACTGTGACCTTTCTGCCTTATGCCCAACAACAGCCCCTCTCTCTCTTGAAGCATCGTCCAACCACACATCCACAGCTCTGCTTCCCACACACCAAAGGAGCTCCTGGTACCAACAACCCTTCCCACCATCAGACTCTTCTGGATACTACCACACATTTGCCAGTGTTTTAAGCAGTTCTTGTTCTCATGGCACTGAAGTTGAGCTGTTGACTCCCTCAAGGGCAGTGAGGCCCTACAGAGGGACCTTGACAAATTAGAGTGTTGGGCAATCACCAGTGGAATGAGATTTAACAAGTGCCAGGTTCTGCACTTGGGATAGGACAACCCCAGGTGTGTATAGACTGGGGAGTGAGAGGCTGGAGAGCAGCAGTGTGGAGAGGGACCTGGGGGGTCCTTGTCAACAGTAAGGTAGAGTAAGCAGCCAGGAGAGCCAACCATGTTCTGGTGTGCATCAAGAACAGCATCACCAGCTGGGCAAGGGAGGTGATTGTCCTGCTCTGCTCTGTGCTGGAGTGGTCACACCTCGAGTACTGGGTGCAGTTTGGGGCTCCACAGTTTGCAAAGGATATCAAGCTGTTTGAGAGCATCCAGAGGAGAGCTATAAAGACGGTGAAGGGGCTGGAGGGGAAACCTTGTGAGAAGCAGCTGAAGTCACTTGGTTTGTTTAGCCTCAGGAAGAGGAGATTGAGAGGAGACCTCATAGCCACCTTCAGCATCCTCACAGGGGACAGCACAGGGGCAGGGACTGATTTTCTTAATCTGGTGGACAGCGACAGGACTAGGGGAAAGGGAGTGAAGTTGAGTCAAGAGAGNGTCCTTGTCAACAGTAAGGTAGAGTAAGCAGCCAGGAGAGCCAACCATGTTCTGGTGTGCATCAAGAACAGCATCACCAGCTGGGCAAGGGAGGTGATTGTCCTGCTCTGCTCTGTGCTGGAGTGGTCACACCTCGAGTACTGGGTGCAGTTTGGGGCTCCACAGTTTGCAAAGGATATCAAGCTGTTTGAGAGCATCCAGAGGAGAGCTATAAAGACGGTGAAGGGGCTGGAGGGGAAACCTTGTGAGAAGCAGCTGAAGTCACTTGGTTTGTTTAGCCTCAGGAAGAGGAGATTGAGAGGAGACCTCATAGCCACCTTCAGCATCCTCACAGGGGACAGCACAGGGGCAGGGACTGATTTTCTTAATCTGGTGGACAGCGACAGGACTAGGGGAAAGGGAGTGAAGTTGAGTCAAGAGAGGTTCAGGCTGGAGATGAGGAAAAGTTTCTTCACTCAGGGGTGGCTGGGGTCTGGAACAGCCTCCCCAGGGAAGCTGTCTCAGCACCAAGCCTGACAGAGTTAAAGAAGCATTTAGACAACGCTCCCAGGCACACGGTGTGTGCTTGGGGTGTCCTCCATGGCTTTAAGAGCTGGGCTCAATGATCCTGGTGGGTGCTTTCCAGCTCAAACAATATTGTGATACTATGATACTAAGTTGTTACAGAAGCATTTATAGTCTGGAAGAGCATCCCAGAAGTGAGGTCAGCCCCTCAAGCCATTAGCACCATCAAGCACAGACTTTGGACACTTTGTGGAGCTTTATCTAATCACTCCTCACTTTCACAGCTGAAAGCACACTACATAGCATGACCAAAGCAAGTTGACACCAGGGCTTTTTCTGAATCTCAAGAGGAGACTGGAGCTCAGGTTAGCCATTCCTCCTCCAGTGAAGAGCTGCTCACAGGAGAAATGCCACCACGGACTTGCGAGGCTCAGGTTCTTCCATGCCAGACAAAGGGCTGAGGTCCAGGACCTATCTTTGGCAGGTGAGTCATCTCCTGACCACCAAAATGGAGGTGATATGAAGTTAACCTTCTTCCAGGTGTTATCTGACTTATCTACCACCTAAACACAACCACCAACATCCCCAGCTTCAGAACACTAATTCACTGATTTTTGCTATAGCTTTGGTCAGATCACAAAGGACAGAAAGGTTCCCAGAAGGCAGAGTAGAGGATGTGTTTGGGAACCTCCTGCTCACAACCATCATTGTGTATCATTGCCCAGTTCCTTATCATTTTCAGTGATAGCTACTGCAGATGAAAAGCCTGTAGCAATATGCAGCTTCTGGTTACAAGTGGAAAGGATCAACACATGCTTTTGCTCTTCTGAATCCCCTGTCCCACCAATGAAACAAGGTGAGAAAAGAGAGGAGATTGAAAAGTGAGTTAATTCCTGAGTAAAAAATAGGCACAGTGAGAAACACATCACCAAGCTGTGGCAGGAGGTTTTCTTAAGGTTTTTTTTTTTCCAAAGTTTCCCCCACTTTCCCAGGGAAGATTTCCAAGCCAGGAGTGCAACTGGGTCATATCATGTATGGCACAGGGCTACAAGATTTAGAGTGTGCAGCTGGGGAAGAATAACCCCAAGGACCAGGACAGGTTAGGGACTGATCTGCTGGAAAACAGCTCTGTGGAAAGAGACCTGGGAGTCCTGGTGAACAACAGGATGACCATGAGGCAGCTCTTGTGGCCAAGAAGGCCAATGGCATCCTGGGGTGCATCAAGAACAGAGTGAAGCAGGTCAAGGGATGTTCTCATCCACCTCTACTCTGCCCTAGTGAGGTCATATCTGGAGTCCTGGGTCCAGTTCTGGGCTCCCCTGTTCAAGAAGGACAGGGAACTTGTGGAGAGGGAGCAGAAAAGGGCTACAGAAATGATTAGGAGACTTGAACATCTCTGTTATGGGGAGAGGCTGAGAGAGCTGGGGCTGCTTAGCCTGGAGAGGAGAAGACTGAGGTGGGATCTTATCAATGCTGATCAGTATTTCATGGGTGGGGGTCAGGGGGCTGGGGCCAGGCTTTGTTTAGTGGTGCCCAGGGACAGGACAAGAGGGTAACAGGCACAAACTGGAACAGAGGAAGTTCCACCTAAACCTAAGGAGGAACTTCTTGACTTTGAGGGTGGTGGAGCCCTGGCCCAGGCTGCCTAGGGAGGCTGTAGAGTCTCCATCTCTGGAGACATTTGAAACTCACCTGGACACCATCCTGTGTAACCTGCTCTGAGTGACCCTGCTGTGCCAGGGGGGTTGGACTAGATGCTCTCCAGAGGTCCCTTCCAACCCCACACATGCTGTGATGCTGTAAGCAGCACAGAACTGTTGCTATGGGCATTAGGAAAGGGAAAGAATAACAGTGAATCTCTGAAAACACATCATAAGGCAGAAGTTTTAAAAGGGTTCTGATATGCTTGTGTAAATCTCAGTTTTATGAATGCAGGTGTTAGGGAACTCTGCAGCAATATCGAATTAAAGATATAAATAGCTACTGCCTTGTCAAAGGTGTTCAGTTATATAGCTCTCTCCCTGTCACATTTAAGAGCAGTGGCAGGTTTTTCCCTAAGCTGCCACTCATAAAGCCTGCTTCATGTTTTTGATGAGAACTAGTAAATCTAACATTTGGGACTTCTGCTCGAGTGCAGGTAATGTCCCAGGGAAAACCTATGTGCAATCTGTAACAAGCTCCACAGCATCACTTCTGTGACCAGCTTTGCTCTCAGAGGTGGTCAGACAGCTCACCAAATTCTAAGGAAACAGCAACATAGGAAGCATGAGAACTGATTAAACCAGCAAAACCGAGCAAGCTCTGCTGAAGAATCAAATCAAAGAGCTTTTAGCTGAACCTGGTTTTGAGCAGGTGCAGACCTTGAATAAGCAGTTCCTTAGAAGAAGACAGAAGCTAGGAAGCACTCATCTTCCCCATCATCTTCTGGCCTTCCTAACTTTCATCCCATCATAATGCAGCTCAGTAACGTCTTGCTGTTCTGCTTCCCCCTCAAGACGCTGCTCCCACCAGTTCCCACCCAGGGCTGTGGATGCTTCTGGCTGGGAGAGCTCCAGACAACAATGTCCACTGCACCTGTCTGTGTGGCCCAGAGAGGTGCTGGGCTGTGCTCATTATCAGAGCACAAAGACCTCTGTTAGGCCACCAGGCTTGTCCCAGGGGCATGGGCTCAGACAAAAGCTAGACACCCAGGAAATGAACAAAAGCAAGAGGATGCTTGTGATGTGCCAAGGCAGTCTGGGTCCTTTGCAATGACCAGCACTTCAGGCTTCAAAAGAAGACGCAGGAAGGTCTGCAGCACACAGTTACAGAATAACTTGCCTCAGGAGACGTTCCTTTTAACTTTCATAGGCTGTGCAGGCAGTTTATGACCCCAAACATGACAGTTCCTGTTCCTTCTTTCAGATTCCTTTCAGATTCCTTCTGTTCTGTGATTCTGCCCGTACAGATCTCTGTGCTCTGTCTCCCTACCTGCTGTAAGTCACAAACATACAGAAATCTCTCCTCCCGCCCATCCATCCACCACTAGACGCCTTGCTTATCTGTGTGCCTACTGCTCAAGCCACCCACCAGCAGCAGATGGTTATTTCAAGGAGTCTCTCCCCTCCCACCTCAAGGTAAACATGGATTTTCTTATGGTTCACATAACTGTCTTATTTCTTTTGAACAATCTTAAACTTCTGGCATTCAGAGCCAAAAAAATGATGTCATATTGGATTAAAACAGTTTCACAGCATCTGTTTTCAGAACTGCTCTCCTGCTGGATGGGATGGCAGCACTTCCAAGACACCACACTACTACACTAAAAATAGCATCACCTTCCCTTTTAGCAACCAAGTTAACAAGTAAATCCAAACTCTGGTGAAACAGAGAGGTCCCAGTGATGAAATCTGCTCAGCTTACACAGAAGGACAGAAGTAACACAGAGGCAACAAGCATATGAAAAACAGAGCTTTAAATGCTAAGGTCCTTTTCCTGCTGATTCCCACAATTCATTTGGGACATGCTGTTGTCATTTTCTGGCCATTTGGGGCTATCTTCTTCCAAGCAATGTGGACAGCCCCAAATAACTAGATGACCACATCATTTGTCACCTTCTAGCTTTTCCTTAACCCTCACCCTACACCTGCTAAGTGGAGATGATGCTGCATCCCCTGAACAACCAACCTTTGCTTGTACATTCCAACTCCCAGCCTTAAGAGCAGTTACAGTTCCAGAGAGGGTGCAAACCACGAACTTTTGCAGGAGTCAGAAGCACCCAAAATTCAGGCTAGTCTGCACTGTCATAAAACCCCCACCCAGTCAAAGGTGCCATGAAATGTGCTTTATGAAAAAAATGAGCAATGCAGCCCAAAAGCAGAGGCAAGAATTCCACCTTTCAGTCACCTGCTAGTACCCAGGATGCAGGTTTGGTCTGGAGAGGCACACTCCCTCCTGGACCAGGAGGGTGGTGGATGCTTCATCTGTTGGCTCCAAGCAGTTTATACAAGTGGCGCACCTGACTTGCAACAGGGCTGCTATGAAACCACACTTAAAAAGAGACTTTCTGAGCCAATGACTCCAAACTGACAGGATTCCTCTGCAGAGGACATCACCCTGCAGTGCAAACACACACCTCACCACTGACCAGCCTTGGAAAACAGCTCACCTGTGACAATAGGATATGACTGAGGGCCGGGAACGCTCGCTCCCAACTCTGCAGAAGTAGGACTGGTTATGTTGGCCTTCATGTCATCTAATCCACCAGCTAATGATGCCATGGCTGAGTATTCAGTTGCCTGGAAAAAAACACAGACAAAAGGCATTTTAGCAATAATTAATTGACCACTCAAGAGCTTTTGCATGTATGACAAAAGCAGATGCAATACAGGACTCAGAACCCCTTTGCCCAGTCAGTTTTGAAGGCAATACCTGTTCACATGGGGCTGTTAAGCATCCAAAATGCTCAGTGAGTGAGTCTGTGCTCATCACCCACATTCTCAGAGAACACCAAAACTGGCTTTTTTTCCATAAAACCAGAGCCAAACTTATCCATATGTAACAGACTTTCCTTAGAGAGGATGTTTGGTAGAGTAACTGGAGCTGTAACTGCTGACTGCAAGTTGCTTCCTTGGTAGAGAAAAATGTTCATGCCAGTTAACCTGAACTCCCCTGATCTCCATAGGGGCACTTGAAGAGACAGGCACTAGCAAGTGATGTGTCATTACTGGGGTGTCCTAATTCCCCCCTTTCCTTGGGGATGCTGCATTTCCTCATCCTCTCACAAGAAACAAAGGGCATGTAAATAAAAGTGTTAGCTGAATCGATGGATTCACCACCAACGGCTTCTAAAGCCAAACTGTTGAAATCCAAATCACCTGACAGCTATAAGGATCTTCTCTTATCTCATGGGAAATTTTTAATCTCATAAGGAAAATCTTTTCTGTTGTGAGGGTGTTGGAGCCCTGGCCCAGGCTGCCCAGAGAGGCTGTGGAGTCTCCTCCTGGGGGGAGATTCCCAAGGCAGCTGGAGGTGATCCTGGGCAAGC
The DNA here is from genome assembly GCA_013399015.1 of Galbula dea. Classification (NCBI taxonomy): domain Eukaryota; kingdom Metazoa; phylum Chordata; class Aves; order Piciformes; family Galbulidae; genus Galbula; species Galbula dea. Next base: position 131,024 of record VWZX01010090.1, read on the forward strand.
TGCTGTGGGTGATCCTGCTTTATTAGGGGGGTTGGACTAAATGATCTCCAGAGGTCCCCTCCAAAACCCACCATGCTGAGATTCTGGGATTCATTAGCCAAAGCTACAGTATATGGGCACAGATGCTCAGAAATCTGTTTTTTTCTGTCCTATAACCCTGTAAAAGTCCGTGCAGCTCTGGCAATTTACAGGAGGGGAGGTTAATCTACACATCCAGGACTTCCATTTACATGGCAGAAAGCTTATCTTCATTTGCCTTTCCCAAGATCTTTCACACAAAACTGGGAAGTCTCCTTTCCAAGTTCTCCCTTCCCAGTTTCTGTTTGTACTTCAAGTTTTAATCCCTTATTTGTGAAATTTTAATTGTGCCTGTAGCAGCTGGAGGATGACAACTTCAAGTGAAGAACAGCAATAGGAACAGATAAGCAGAGGAACAACCACTTTGAGGGTGAGTTCTCCTGCATTTCTGCAGACCCAGGCAATGCAGAAGCTGTGCAGAGCTGAAGCAGTGTAAGGGATGCAGGACCCCAAGATTCCTTTGAGTATGAATGTCCAAGCAAAAAAGTCAACCTTTTTTTTGTCTTGTTTTTTTGGGAAACAAAAGCTGGTCTGAGTGAATGCCTTTCTCCCTTCTTCAAGTTTCTTGAAGGGTTTGAGAACCCAGCACACAATCTGATATTTGCCACTAGCTCAGAACTTCAGGTCAGGCAGATCTGTTTGTGTCTCTGCCACTCAGTTCTCACTCAAAGAGAAGTTAATTCCCATGGATCACTCCACACTAGCAGGTCTGTGTTCATACAACATGTTTCTTCTGAGGTTGCAACCTGGGTAAGGCAGAAGTTCTCCTTGTCACCTCAAAGGATCCCCCATACAAACCTCTTACAATGAGCATGTCCAATACATTCTGCCAGTGACCAGCTGCTGGCCACCCTGTCCCTTCACCCAGGCCACAGATCATGGTCCTCTAGACCCAAGGCTTCTCAGCAATGACCTGCCTCCTACACTCCTCCTCATCTTTTGCATTAATCTTGTCCTATTCCTCAGCCCTCCCAGCTCACTTCTCCTCCAACACACCCCATGCCCTCACATTTCCCTTACCTTCACAGATCCATCCCCTTTCTTCTGCCTCAAAGATGTGCAAGCCCACACCTCTGCTTGAGCCCCACTTCTGCACCTTGGGGAGGACAGCCCCTGGAACACCCCTTCTCTGCAGAGGATGCCAGCAATGGTCCCAGCCCTCCTTCTTCCCACAAGTGCAACCAAAGATCTTCCTTCTCCTTCCACCTCTGACCAAGGTGCATTTTTCACCATTCTCACACCACTTCACACAGCCTTAGGCCTCCAGCCCCACCTTTCCCCTGCAGTACATTTGGCAGCACTACAGGGTTTCTTTGCTCACCAAAGCCCTGATCTGACAAGACACCAGAGGAAGAACATCCCAGCTGCAGCCCTGCAGAGACATCCTAGGCAGCTGGAGATACATGAGTGACATGGGATTGACCAGAGGAAAAAGCTGTCTGTGCACTGCTGTTTGGAGTTTCTGATGTCTGGAGAAGAGCACACACCACTCCCTGAGGGATGATGGAAGGATGATTTATTTCACCCCTGCTGCTCTAGGAAAGCCATAATCACACTGTATGCAGACTAGGAAATCTCTCTGTGTCTTATCTTTTTGTGGCACATGGACTCACCACTCCCCATGAGGAGGGTGTGAAGGTGGCTTCCAGTTTACAAATGAGGACATGGCCACTTGTGGGTAGGAAGGAAGCATCCAGCTACGCCTAGGTCACATGTGGTGCTGGGGCACAGGTTGCACATCCAGATCCCATAGCCAAAAGTGGCTTTTGGGGCTGTCATTCCTCAAACAAACCCAACAGGGACCATCATGAGCACCTGCATGCAAGCCCAGACACAGGAATCTGGAGGAGTCTACAGATGTCAAAACACAACATCCTGGACCTTCTGAGGTCTGGGGAAACGACCTAGGAGGAAGCAGATCCAGGTCTCACCTCTTAACTGTAATGAAGCACCATGGCAACACACCAAGAGCCAGGCCCTTCAAGCTCAGGAGGATTGATCAGCATCACTGTCAGAAGCAAACAGCTTGAGCTGGCAGTGTGCACTCGCAGCCCAGAAGCCAACCATGTCCTGGGCTCATCTCCAGCAGAATGACCAGCAGGTCAGGGAGGAGAGTCTGCCTCTGCTCTGCTCTGGGGAGACCTCACCTGCTCTGCTGGGACCAGCTCTGGAGTCCTTAGCACAGGAGAGACATAGACCTGGTGGAGCAGGTCCAGAGGAGGCCACAAAAATGATGTGAAGGCTGGAGCCCCTCTGCTGTGAGGCCAGGCTGAGAGAGTTGGGGTTGTTCAGCCTGGAGAAGAGAAGGCTCCAGGGAGAGCTTATGGCAGCCTTTCTGGACTTAAAGGAGACTAGAAGAAAGATGGGGAAAGACCTTTTATCAGGGCACGGTGTGACAGGACAAGAGGAGATGGTTTTAAACTAAGAGGCAGATTGAGATTAGATACAAAGAATTGTTTACACTGAGGGTCGTGAGACCCTAGCCCAGGTTGCCCAGAGGGGTGGTAGATGCTCCACAAGTGGAACCATTGCAGGTCAGGTTGTCTGGGGCTGTGAGTAACCTGATCCCTGCAATGAGCAAAGGACATCTTCAACTAGAGCAGGTTGCTCACAGCCCCAAATAAACTGACCTGGGATGGTGCTAGGGATGGGACATCTCCCACCTCTCTGGGCAACCTGGGACAGGCTCTCACCACCCTCAGTATGAAAAAACTATCCTTCTATCTACTCTCATTCTCCCTCTTTTAATTTAGGACCACCACCCCTTGTCTTGCCACAACAGGTCCTGCTAGGAGGAAACGTACTTCTGTGGCATAATGGGGTCTCACTCATTAGCACAACAACTTCTACAATGATGAGGTGCTGCAGGGAGGAGAGGGTCAGCAGAAGGCATCTTGGCAGCACTAGGTTAACAGCAGTGTTAGGTTAACAGTTGGACCTATGATCTTAAAGGTCTCTTCCAACCAAAACAATTCTATGACTCTATTCTCTGATCTTCTGTTCCCAAGGAGCAGGAAGCCAGGGTGCAGAGCAGAAGAGAATCCAGAAGAACCAACTGGCAGGCACTGTCTGCAGCCCTCCTCATCCCCATTCATGGGCTGGGGGACCCCAGCACCCCCTGAAGAAGAAGGAAGCCAGGCTGGTGCTCTGGATTTGCAGCACCAGTCATTCACCTGCTCACAAGGGGCACCATGGTGTTACCTCTTCCCACCTCCCCTAAGCAGAGCCCATCCTTCTAGACACCCTGTCGACAGAGGAGAGGAACCCCTGGGGTGAGACAGCGCTCGTGGAGCAGCCCCTCACCTCACAGGCCCACCGAGACCCTCCTGCGGAGCCTCCCCAGGAGCCTCTGCAGCCCCTCACTGGGGCAGCTGAAGGAGTTTCAGATTTGGCTCCTCCAGCTCCTTGCAGGTTGGAGCATGGAAAGGCCAGGCATGGGCAGGGCTCCCTCCCTGCAGGGGGGGAAGCTCGACCTGTTGCTTGGTAGGTGAAAAAGCAAGAGTCGGGTGTTCAGTACCCTAGAAATTACCTGAAAAATGACTGCCTGGGGTTGTACCACGCACTGCCTCATCAGCATGGAGCACCACTGCCATAGCATGGAGGAGAGAAAACACAGACATGTGAAACGAGGAAGAGAGAAAAGGAAGAGACCAAGAAGGACAATCCAAAAGGAAGGGCAAGACGGGGTCCCGTGTGCTCCCCCTGCCCCAATCCTGCCAGGCCCGGGCAGAAGGGATGCAGGCACCTGGCAGGGTGCTGGGGCTGGGCACCCCATGCTCAGTGCCTGGCAGGGAAAGGGCCAGGGTGGGGCAGGGAGAGGTGGTCTCTGTGAAACCACAGGCAGCATCACACCCTTCCCACAGGCAGCAGGGTCTGCGTGATCCTTCCCCTGCCAGACTCCATTGCAGGATGAAAATAGCAGAATCTTTTTTAGGTTGGGAAAGACCTTTAATAGTCCAGCCATTAACCAGCACTGCCAGCTCACCACTAAACCATGTCCCTCAGCACCATGTCTACGTGCCTTTAGCTCTCCAGGGATGGTGACTCCACCACTGCCCTGGGAAGCATTTTCTAATGCCTAACCACTCTTTCAGGAAATAAATTGTTCCTCAGGTCCAACCTAAACCCCCTCTGCCTCAACTCAAGGCCATTTCCTACTGTCCTATCACTTGTTTCTTGGGAGAAGAGCTCAAGCCCCACCTGGCTCCAAACTCCTCTCAGGGAGTTGCAGAGAGTGAGAAGATCTCCCCTGAGCCTCCTCTTCTCCAGGCTAACCAAGCCCACTTCCCTCAGCTGCTCCTCACGACACTTGGGCTCTACACCTTTCCCTACCTTCACTGCTCTTCTCTGGACACTCTCCAGCACCTCAATGTCCTTCTTGGAGTGAGGAGCCCAAAACTGACCCCAGGATTCAAGGTGTGGCTTCCCCAGTGCCCAGTCCAGGAGGACAATCCCTGCCCTAGTCCTGCTGCTACACTAGTGCTGATCCAAGCCAGGATGCTGTTGGCCTTCTTGGCCACCTGGGCACACTGCTGCCTCATCTTCAGCTGCTGTTGACCAACACTCCAAGGTCCTTTTCTGCTGGGCAGCTTTCCAGCCACTCTGCCTCTGGTCTCGAGCATTCCTGAGGTTGATGTGACCCAAGTGCAGGACACAGCACTTGGTCTTGTTGAACTTCACCCTATTGTCTTCACCCCATCAGTCCAGCCTGTCCAGACGCCTGGATATACACGATCCTGGGCAACCTGCTGTGGATGATTGCTTTAGCAGGAAGGTGGACTAGATGATCCCCAGAGGTCCCTTTCATGCTGGCATTCTGTCAGCCATCCGAGGTCTCAGAAAGGTGCAGTGCTGGCCTCCAGCAGGCAACCACCAAACCCACCTGCTTGCCCCTCACAGCAGCAAGGTGCTAGACCTCACACCCAGTATCTCCAAGCCATTGCATTGTAAAACATTAAAGTCAGTAACTGAAGGCTGGTGTGTGTCTGGCCAGACAGGATGTCGAGGGAAACCCCCGCGTCAGCCTGACAAAGGGAAGGAATTTGTAACGTCAGATATGGCTCAGGCATCTTAATCCAAACGAGCTCTAATTCATCTCCCTAGGCTTTCAGAAACCCTGTGCCAACGGCAGCTTCATGGCACCAGCACTGCTCCGCCTGGAATTTTATGGGAATGGAAAATCGACCTCAGTGCCTTGCTCCTCCTCAGACCCCGTGGATCTAAACAGGAAAGGCATCTGAAAACCTATACATCAAAGCTTCAGCATTGCAGCCACCAGCCACCCCTCATGTCATCATTAACATCACATCCCACCGCGGACACTGAAACCAGCCCTGCTCTGGAGCAAAAGCTATTTCCCTCCATAATCTGGGGCCAAACACCAGTTTCTCTTTGTTTTCATCAACACTAGGCTCTTCGCTGCCTCATGGGGTCTAGAAGTTTGAGTTCAGCAGTACTATCTTGTCCCCTGGCTCAATGTTTCTGAATCTCCCTGGCATAAAACATACATGTTTTAAAAAAACAATTGACATCTCTGCTTTGTTCTAGCCCAAACCCAACCAGGATTGTGCATATCCCCAGAGAAAGCTCAGAAGGTAGCGGGAATCGGCTCGTGCACCCTGCCATGAGCGGAGTCACCCTAACACTTTGTCATAACTGACCTGGTTTTGACCCAATCTTCAGGCTATCTCCCTGTGGGGAACAACAGGCTCCGGTTTACACCTCCACGGTGCAATCCATGAGCGACGCGGCCATCCTCCGGCTTTCCGAAGGGATACCCCAGTCCAATCTCAACGTTGAGAATTAACCTGTTGTTTTTTCTTTTATACATACAAATAGCTGCATTTCCATCTGCTCTTTGTTTCTCATTTTCCTTTTGCTCTAATATCTGCATGTAAATGTCTGAAAATAGCATCTGTAATTGAAGATTATGAAGTATAGCCAGCCCCTGACAGGCTGCTAAGGAAGATGGATTATCCTCATTTTTCTGTAAATTTTGTCAATTTTGGAATTCATAAGCTATCAACACTGATCAAAATGTGAGTGCGCAGCTGTGTCAGAGCGGGCGGACGCTGAGGAGGGACGGGGCCACGCACCGCGGGAATCCGTCCTGGCTGCTCCCAGCATTCACAGCCCTCCCCCACCCAAAACTAACTAACTAACTAACTAACTATATAAATAAAATCAATAAGATTTCCAAATGAACCCGTGGAAAGCGCGCCAATTCGGCGGCACGCTGCCTCACATCGCAGCACCTAATTTATTGCATGTTCTCCCTTTTTATTTATCCCTAAGTAGTAAACACGATTCCCATTCAGGGGGTTCGTTATGTTCCACTCCTACCAGACAATCACAGCACACTTGAGGCAATTGTTTAGCCTCTTCCTCTCAATTTTCCCATTACTGGGAGTAAGTACTGTTGGGACTCTTTAATAGCCCGACTGCAGCCCATATCAATAACAGATGAGGTTTAATCGTCCAACACAAAAATTATTTAGGCTCAGTAAGGACATTCAATGTCATTTGCATAATGGCATTTCTATCCTGAGCACCTAACCCATCGTGCATAAACAAGGCCCTGGGACCATAAATAATAATAAATCATGACGTCCAGGCTCCTCTGGCTGTAATAGGAGCCTCTCTGTGTAGAAATTATTTCAGCAGGAAATGGGCACTGTAATTCTGAAGACGTGTGGCACCGCACCGGGCAGTAAATCACACCCCTGGGCGCACACGTGGACACACGTGCTTGGGAGAAGGGCTGTCCCGTGGCGAACAACAGAAGAGAGGAAAATGCTGAAATCCACCCTTTTTTACTGGTATTATTGTCATTTTGTTTATTATTTCTCAAGCAGGGCTAGTAGAATAAATACAATCAAGGTCTGAGTGTTGCACACAGCCCCTGGTACCCGCAGCCCTAGAACCTCTCTGGGAAGGTGTAACAGAAAGAAAGCAAAGCCCTGCAGGCACCTGCAGGTGTTTTCCAGCTCGGGTTTTCACCAGGCATCGCAATCTTGTCTGGAGCAGAGAACATCAGCAGACTCTCTTCCTCCAATCTGCAAGCAGAAACCTCCACCAAAAATCATAGAATCACTGAATTGTTCTGGTTGGAAAAGATTTTTAAGATGACCAAGTCCAACCATTAACCCAGGCCAGACCAAGGGAAGCAAATGAGCATGTGCAACATGGAGACCTAAGGTGACATTCTACTTTTCAGCCTCAGCAGGCCAATAACAAGTGCCTGGATGAGCAGTGGTGAGAGACAACCTCTGCGTTTGCAAGGACTGTCAAGTTCCATCCTCACACATTCATCCTAAACAGCTCCTTCCTCCGCCAGTATAAACACTGCCCTGTTTCCTCCAAGATACAAAATGAGACAACAACTCTTCCCAGTTAGAATCATAGAATTGTCAGAGTTGGAAGGGACCTCAAAGATCATCTAGTTCCAACCCCCCTGCCTGCCAGGGACATCTCCCACTGCATCAGGTTGCCCATAGCCCCATCAAGCCTTGTCTTAAAAGCTTCCAGAGATGGAGCTTCCACAACCTCTCTGGGCAACCTGTTCCAGTGTCTAACCACCTTCATAGTGAAGAACTTCCTCCTAATATCTAACCTAAATCTCCCCTCCTTTAGTTTGCATCCATTCCCCCTGGTTCTGTCACCATCTGACCTCCTAAAAAGTCCCTCCCCAGCTTTCCTGTTTCAGATACTGGAAGGCTACAATAAGGTCTCCTTGGAGCTTTCTCTTCTGCAAACTGAACAGTTCACACTTGCCTTCATCAGCATGGACCCGGTCTCTCAGCCTTTCCTCCTGCCGGAGATGCTGCAGTGCCCTCAACATCTTGGGAGCCTCTGCTCGTCTCTCTCCAGTAGTTCCTTGTCTTTCTTCAACTGGGGAGCCCAGAAGTGGACCCAGGACTCCAGCTGTGGCCTGGCTAGGGCAGAGGAGAGGAGGAAGAGAACCTCCCTTGGCCTGCTGGTCACACTCTTCCTCTTGTGTCCCTGGAGACCATTGGCCTGCTTGGCTATTAGGGCACATTGTTGGCTGATGGTGAACTTGTCCACCAGTGCTCCCAGGTTCTTTTCTGAAGATCTGCTTTCCAGCAGGTCAACTCCTAACCTGTCTTAGTGAATGAAGTTATTCCTCCCCAGGTGCGGGACTCAACACTTACCCTTGTTGAACACCATGAGGCTCCTCTCTGCCCAATTCTCCAGCCTGTCTAGGTCTCACTGAATGGATGTGGATGTGTGCATTCACACACAGCATTTCTCCTGTCCCCCTCCTTCCCACTCCACATGGGTCCTCTCAGCCCAGCATGAGCAGACAAGTTGCCTCACTGCTTTTTCTGCAGCGTCCATTGACCTATGTCCAATGCTAAAAGAAGGGAAACTAACTGAAATAAACCATAACACTTCCCACACTGGTGGAAAAAGTGTTTTGAGTTTTACAAACCCAGTACATGATCACTTTATGCTACTCAATGCCACTGGACATTACTAAGCCCCACTGTCTCTAGGACAGGAACTGGATTTTTGAAACAAATGAGTTTCAAAGCAGCACCTCATGGCATAATGCCCCAGGTAGTGTTGCCCATGGACCAAACCTCCTAGGTAACCAAAGCCCTTGCAGATACTGCAGCTCCAGGTGTTCTGAATCTCCACTCAAATGAAAGCCAGCATAGAAAGCCACTGAGTTTGCTGTTGTTTCTGTCATGTTCCAAAGCCCAAGCTGAACAAACCCACACATTCCCAAATTTCAAGGTGGACACAAACACACATTCTTCATTTTCCAAAAGACTTCTACTTTTCCTGTTGGCCCTCTGGTTCCCTGGTGACCTTAGAGGGTTCAAGAGTTTTCTGTTTCCATTTTGGGAGAGGCAACAGTCCCTACAATGTTGAATTCCTCATCAAATCCTCAACACTGAAATGACCTCTTAAAAAACAAACAAACCAACAAAAAAAATCAAAAAAACCCAGAAAAACCAAAACCAAAACAAAACCCAAATACACAAAGATAATTTTCCAAATGTTTTCTTTAATTTCTTCACCTGCACCCAAGACTGAAATAGGAAAGGCCACAATATTGCAAGGCAGGTTTTGTTGCCTGCTGACAAGGAGTTCACCATTAGCCAGCAATGTGCACTCATGGCTAAAAAGGCCAACAGTCTCCTGGGGTGCATTAAGAAGATTGTGACCAGCAAGTTGAGGGAAGTTCTCCTCTCCCTCTACTGTGTCCTAGTCAGGCCACAGCTGCAGCCCTGGGTCCACTTCTGGGCTCTACAGTTCCAGAGAGACAAGGAACTACTGGACAGAGTCCAGCAGAGGCTCCCAAGATGCTGAGGGCACTGCAGCATCTCTGGCAGGAGCAAAGGCTGAGAGCCCTAGGGCTGCTTAGCCTGGAGAAGAGCAGCCCCACAGAGGAGCTGCTCAATGCTGAGCAAGAGTTCAAGGCTGGAGGCAAGAGGCTGGGGCCAGACTCTGCTCAGTTGTGGCCAGGGACAGCCCAAGGGGCACTGGGCACAAACTGGAACCCAGGAGGTTCCACCTGAGCAGGAGAAACTTGTTTGTTGTGAGGGTGTTGGAGCCCTGGCCCAGGCTGCCCAGAGAGGTTGTGGAGTCTCCTTGTGTGGAGAGATTGCCAAGGCAGCTGGAGGTGACCCTGGGCAAGCTGCTGTGGGTGCCCCTGCTGGAGCAGGGGGGTTGGACTGGATGATCCCCAGAGGCCCCTTCCAGCCCCCACCATGCTGGGATTCTGGGATTTTCTACAGTCATAAGAACTTGGAAAAAAAATCCTAGACATGCAGGCTCTGCCTTCAGCAGAGTCTCCCTCTGCTGTGAACCTGCGCAACTTGGCAGTGCTTGGAAACCTCTCCTCAGGCACATAGTATGATGACAATTTCTCACATACTTTAATTTTATCTGTTACTTAATTATGTGTTTTAATCATTTAGAGGGGTCTCAACAGCTGATCAAACTCACTTGACCGATCACAACACCTGAGGAGCATAGGTTCTCTGCCTGGCTCCACTCTGCAGCTCCCCTTTTAGAAAGCCACCTGCTGTCTCCAGCACCTCATCCTCCCCCAGATTTCTAGGTATGCCTCTGAATGTGACTCATCTGGACTGACTTGGACCTTAGGTCAGCTTTGAGCCCAGAAAGGGCATCTGCAGCATGGAGGAAACCTCTGCATTGCCACGGCTGCCCCTGCTCAACTATATACTCAAGGTGAGAGGAGAAGGGATGAAACCATCCTCCTACTTGTTCTGCTGCTCTCTTAGAGTTTCCTTCCTTTCAGGTTCAATTAATTTCTTTCATCTCAGCAGATTCTGCTGCCACTGGATGTTTCAGCAGCCAGTAGTCCTGATGAGCAGAAAGGAATTCTGAAATTAGCTCTTTTTTTCTAGAAGTGGCTTAGCTCAGCAATTGCTTTTGTCACAGAATCATAGAACCACTAGGGTTGGAAGAGACCTAGAGGATCATCAAGTCCAACTGCCAACCCACCACCACCATGCCACTAAACCACATCCCTAAGTGTCATGACTACACATTTTTTAAACCAGATCTCCAGAGAGCCATTCATCTCATCCCAAGATGAGCATCTAAGACAGGCCAGCACAGGCTCTTCTGAAGGTGATTCTATCACCTATAACGGGAGACTAGACTTAGGTATCTAACTTTTAGAAGTCTGTCATCAGATAAGATGATTTTCACCCATCAAGCTCCTTTTAAGACAATATATACTCTTTTATTCTCTCTATGTGTAAAGTGCTGTGACAAAACATGGCAACCAGCAAAGCATCTCTGACACCATCACCCAACAGAAACGTTGATAAGGTTGTGATCTCCAAACACCATTTCCCCAGACTGTGGGGGAAAAAAACCACAGCATGCTCCTCCTCCATGGCATTTCAGTCCCTGAGGAGCTCTGAGCCATGCCTGAGCACTACGAAGATGGTCTGTCATCGCTTGGCTACTGCAGGCTCAGCTGCACAAGGAGTGCTGGGAAAAACTGCTTCAAATTAGGAACAATTTTTCCCTCAAAAGGGTTGTCAAGCCCTAGAAGAGGCTGTCCAGGGCAGTGGTGGAGTCACCATCCCTGGAGGGGTGTAAAAATACATAGATGTGTTGCTGAGGGACATGGTTTAGAATCATAGAATCGTCAGAGTTGGAAGGGACCTCAAAGATCATCTAGTTCCAACCCCCCTGCCTGCCAGGGACATCTCCCACTACATCAGGTTACCCAGGGCCCCATCAAGCCTTGTCTTAAAAGCTTCCAGGGATGAAGCTTCCACAACCTCTCTGGGCAACCTGTCCCAGTGTCTCACCAACCTAACAGTGAAGAACTTCCTCCTAATGTCCAACCTAAATCTACCCTCCTCTAGTTTGCATCCATTCCCCCTGGTTCTGTCACCATCTGACCTCCTAAAAAGTCCCTCCCCAGCTTTCTTGTAGCCCCCTTCAGATACTGGAAGGCTACAATAAGGTCCCCTGGGAGCCTTCTCCTCTGCAGACTGAACAATCCCAATTCTCTCAGCTGTCCTCACAGCAGAGGTGCTCCAGTCCTCTGATCATTCTCCTGGCCCTTCTCTGGACTCGCAGTGCTGGCTGGTGGTTGGCCCACTGGCTGTTTTTATTCACTTTTTGGTCCATTTCTTCAGGCTATGACTCACTGCAGTCTGGTTGTCACAGAGAGATCCAGAAGGACAAGAAACAACCTGTGAGTTCCTTACAGGACAACAAGTACCTCCGTACTCTGCCAGCACAGCAGTGTCAGTGTGGTGGATGAAGGACATTGGCAGGGTTAACAGTGACTGAAAAGAGGAGATGGCCTCAAGTTGCACCAGGGGAGGTTTAAACTGGACATCAGGAAAAATTTCTTCCCAGAAAGAGTTGTTAAGCATTAGCCCAGGCTGTCCAGGGCAGTGGTGGAGTCACCATCCCTGGAGGGGTTTAAACAAACATCTGGATGTGGTCCTTAGGGACATGGTTTAGTGGCATGGTTGTCACAGGCTGATGATTCAGAGATCTCTTCCAACCTTAAAGATTCTGTGAATACATTGGTTCACATTGTCCCAAATTGTTGACTTTAAACCTTCAAACATGCTAACAGATGATGGTCTCATTACAAGATGCAGAGGATCCATGTAACTGAAGTTATAATGCTTGTGTGCTTCAGGCTGCTCTAACTTTACAGATGCAATCTTGAACGCTCTGGGACAGAACTGTCCATGGCTGAAAATATTAGAAGTTGAAAGGTGTTCTCAACTTCACAGCTCTGTCCACCAGAAGATTCTCTTCTCTTCTCTTCTCTTCTCTTCTCTTCTCTTCTCTTCTCTTCTCTTCTCTTCTCTTCTCTTCTCTTCTCTTCTCTTCTCTTCCTCTTCTCTTCTCTTCTCTTCTCTCTTCTCTTCTCTTCTCTTTCTCTTCTCTCTCCACCCTTTCCCTCTCCTCCCCTCCCCTCCCCTCCTCTCCTTTCTCCTCGCCTCTCCTCTCCTCTCC
>VWZX01010090.1:143631-158333 GCA_013399015.1 Galbula dea
CTTCAGCAGGGCAGTGCTGCTGGGGCATTGCACACTGGGCAGACCACAGACCCCTGGAAATGTTCCCTGTCACCTACTGGAAAACTTTGCAGGAGAAATCTTGACCCCAGGGTGCCCAGAGCTTCGAGACAAAGCATGATAGTCAGTCACCTGTGGCAAGGGACCCACAGGAAGGTACATCAAGCTCAGGTCAGGGCACAGGGTATCTCCAACTCTCTGGAGAGCTGGGGAGACCTTGGGTTATCCCACCTGAGTTTCTTCCACCTCTTCTGCTTTCTCAATGACCAGACATTTCAGTTCCAGTTCCTGCTCACACAGGATGCCCACATAAGCTGCAGGGTGCTCTTTGCAAAGATGATGCTGATGCAGAGTGACATTAGCAGGATACATGGCTCCTGTCATGCTGCTTCCCCAGAAGACTCCCCACCACCACACAAAACACCAAGTGTCACACAACACAGTGTGAATAAGCAACAATCACTGTGATGGTGAACAAGAATAGGGAACCTGAATGCTCATCCTCCAGAAGCCAAGGGCTTTTCAGAGCTCTGAGCTCCCCACAGCACCTGGAAGGCCCTGGCAAAGGGAGAAGCTCTGCTCAACACCTCTGCAGAATAACCTGTTATTTCATCAGGTGCTGATGGCTCCCCATGAACCAGACGCCATGGCTGCCAGCTTCATCTCTGGGCTCCAAGGGCTTTGTGCAGCTCTCAAAGAGACACCTCATGCAGGGTGATGGGGGTAAGTGCAACCATCTTCTCCAAAGAGCTGCTGCTCCTTCCCAGTGAAAGGAAGGCTCAGCTGAGTGCTGGTCCTCACCAGTCTTTTTTATGCTCCTTTAAAATTTGCCATTATTGAAAGGAACTACACAGCAAGAAAAACTACTACTAGCCTGAGATCTCCCTCTGAGTAACCTCTGACTCCTTCAGAGGACACTCTTCCTGTGCCTGCCTCTGTTAACCACCAGCCAGCAGAGATGAGAAGCACCAAAAGCGAGTACATCTCAGCACACACATGCTCCCCGGCATGCAAGCACGCTGTTCCTACACCACCCAAGCACCCTGGCATGGGTTATCTTGCAGACCAGCAGCAAAGTCCCACTTATGGAATCATGGAATCAACTGCAGCAAAGGACCAGTGCCATGTCCCATGGAATCATAGGATCACAAACTGGTGTGGGCTGCAATGTACCTTCAGAGGTCATCTAGTCCAAAACCCTTGCAGTCAGCAGGGACATCTGCAGCTACATCAGGTTCCTCACAGTCCCAACACCCAACCTGACCTGCAGTGGTTCCAGGGATGGGACATCTACCACCTCTCTGGGCAACCTGGGACAGTGTCTTACCACCCTCTGCATAAAGAATTTCTTCCTTCAATATAGACTAAATCTCTCTTTTAGTTTAAAACCATCACCCCTTGTCCTGGAGTGCCCAGGCCCTTCTAAAATGTCTGTTCTCATCTTTCTTCAAGGCCCTTTAAGTCCTGAAAGGCTGCAGTAAGGTCTCCCTGGATACTTCTCCAGATTGAGCAACCCCAACTCTCTCAGCCTGTCCTCACAGCAGAGAGGTTCCAAGCCCTCAAAGCATTTCTGTGGCCTCCTCTGGACCTGCTCCAACAGGTTCATGTCTCTCCTGTGCTGAGGGCTCCAGAGCTGGCCCCAGCACTGCAGGTAAGGACCAGAGCAGAGCAGAGGGGCAGAATCCCCACCCTTGACCTGCTAGCCACGCTGCAGAGGATGCAGTCCAGGACAGACAGAGTGATGCCACTGGGTGGCAAGAGAACAGCGGGGTCACTGTCGAGGGGGAGATCACCTAAATCCTGCCCCCCCAGCCCTCAGTCAGCTCCATCTCCTACACCCAGCCATGAGATCATGTCACCCTGCTCCCATCCGAGCGCGGTGAAGGCAGAGGGGCAGGCGGTGGGCTCTGCCCAGGAGCAGACACCTTCCCATATGGGTGGTGGGGAAGAAAGGAGCTCTGCATGGCTTTACCCCGGGGGCAGGGCAGGGGTCACGTCCCAGCTGCTGTCCCCCCACCACCCTGCCCACCCAGACCCTGCGCCCTTTCCATTTGGTTGGGGTATTGATCTGCTGGCAGCACCGGGCTGGATAATTAGCCAGGAATTAGGGTTTCTATTACAGCCAGGAGGCTGCCCCAGCTGATTTATCACCTGAATAATTTACTGTGATTGAAAGGAAATTAAAATGAACTCCATTTGACAACTGTGCGCTTTCATGGGCTTTAGTGAAGACTCAAAAGCCAAATTAATAGCCTGGTGTTGTTTAATAGCCTTCTGAGAGTAAATATGGGAAGGTTTTTCCTCACCTGATGTACTCTTGTAGGCTGGATTTTAGAGTTGTGGGGTTTTTTCCCCTCCCACCAATAAAGCCACAGACTGGATCAGAGGAGGTTCAGCTGGGAGAGGCACAGCCCTGCTCACTGCTTCTCATCCATCTCTGCAGACAGAGGGGCTCAGAGTGGTGGCTGTACAGGGGTGAGGAGACAGCACCCATCAGCTGCAGTTAGAACCAGCACCAGCACGGCACCAGCACCAGCACTGGCACAGCCCACCCAGCTGCCAACCATGGCCAACAGAGAATCATTTAGGTTGGAAATCCAGCCATTAACCTAACACTGCCAGCTCACCACTAAACCATGCCCCTCAGCACCACATCTACGTCTTCTTAACTCCTCCAGAAATGGTGACTCCACCACTGCCCTGGGCAACATTTTTCAATGCCTAACCACTCCTTCAAGGAAGAGGTTTTTTCCTAATAACCAGCCTGACCCTCCCCTGGCACAATTTAAGTCATTTCCTCTTGTCCTATCACTTGTTGCTTGGGAGAAGAGAACAATCCCCACCTGGCTCCAGCCTACTCTCAGGGAGTTGCAGAGAGTGAGAAGGTCTCCCCTGAGCCTTCTCTTCTCCAGACTAACCAAGCCCACTTCCCTCAGCTGCTCCTCACAACACTTTTGTTCTAGACTAGTCCCATTGCCCTTTTCCAGACATGCTCCAGCACCTCAATGTCCCTCTTGGAGTGAGGAGCCCAAAACTGACCCCAGGATTCAAGGTGTGGCTTCCCCAGTGCCCAGTCCAGGAGGACAATCCCTGCCCTAGTCCTGCTGCTACACTAGTGCTGATCCAAGCCAGGATGCTGTTGGCCTTCTTGGCCACCTGGGCACACTGCTGCCTCATCTTCAGCTGCTGTTGACCAACACCTCCAGGTCTTTTTGCAGCAGGCGTCTTCCCAGCCACTCTGCCCCTGGCCTGGAGCATTCCTGAGGTTGTAGTGACGCAAGTGCAAGACCCAGCACTTGGCTCTGTTGAGTCTCATTCTATTGGCCACAGACCACTGATCTACCCTGTCTTCATCTGCTGGTGTGTCACAAGGGACCAGCTGCAGGAGGAACAGGGCACATGGGGCAGCACAAGGAGGTCATGCAGCCACCTACAAACTGTTCCACACCCAGGGTCTCACCATCATCACATCCAGGCTCCTGCCTCCTGCCTTTACACAAGGAGCTGTCACAGCTCTGGCAGATCAGTGCTGAACTCCACTTTTACTTTGTCTTTTTTCTATGTGTTTTTGTTTGGTTTGGATGGTTTTTGTTTTTCCAGTATTAGCATTTGTATCCATTTGGAGAGCCATGGGTTGTTGGTTTGTTTTCCTTTTTAACTTGCTTTTCCTTTATGCAATGTGTCACACAAGTTATAGATAAGAGGTTGGACTTGGTGATCTTAAAAGTCTCTTCCAACTAAAATAATTCTATGATTCTGTGACGCTATGATTCTCTGAATGGTTCCATGATTCTAAGAGCTTTGCATTTACATGCTGAAATCCCTTCTGCAGGTAGCAGAACAAGAGAAGACTTGACTCTGGGCATTCAAATACAGCCAAGAGTTATTGCCATGACTTTCACTGTTACTGGACAATGTAAAGTTTTGGGAAGACACAAGCATGTATAGTCTCTGCATTTCTCATTACCAGTTTCAGGGTATTTTAAGAAGATCTTCAGCAGCCACTGTCCACCCAAAGGTAGTGTCCTTCAGGAAAAAACATGTTATTCACAGAAACAGAAAAATGAGTGACACTTTCTGGCTTTAACTGACTTTTCCTGATTTTTCTTCTTTTATTTGACACCTTTCTGGCTTTTCCCTGTTACTCCTTAAGGTCCAAACCCAGCTGAAGGAGTCTGAGAGGGTAAGGAGGACTGTGCATCTCCACACTCTGAGAAGCTGCACTCCTGTGGACACACTATCCACCACAGCTCCACACAGTGAAAACAAAAACACTTTTACCTTTCTGAGATGGCAAATTCTTGGCCAGAAAAAAGTCAAACTGGAAGATGTTCAAAAGGACTCATGCCCCTCTCTTGGCCAGTTCCAAAAACTACTTCACAGTGACCTCTCTGAAACAGAGAGTTGAGCCAGGGGTTTAACTTTCTGCAATTTTTCCAACTCTTTTCGATTTATTGGCAGTTTTCTTAGGTTCATTAGTTACCCAAATTCCATCTGCCTGTGCTTATCTCCAGATCCAGACTGATCTGCACAGCGTGTCATGAACACCTACAGTAGTATGGGTCTGCCTGGCTCCTACCTAAGCCCAGGACATCTCCATTATGCCCAGAAATGAGTACAACAACAGACACTCAGTTTAGTTTCTGCTAAAAGCAATGGCAAAGGGCCTGGGAATTATCTGTGATTAGTGTTGAGCAGTTCTCTTCTAAGTCAGTGACCTACATAGTGCTGAATCTGGTAACATCATGTTATGCTTCATTATGGCCCTGATCTGAAGTCTATTGAAGTCAATAGAAATATTCCTCTTGGCTTCAATGAGTATTCGATTGGAGCTGTGTGTGAAGCTGAAAATACAAGAGAATCCATTTCTGCTGTGGACAGAAATCCAGCACAGATAATTCTCTTCTTTATTCTGAGGAAATTAATGCACTGCCTCCCCTGTCGAGCTGATCCTGCTGTATATCCCTCATCCCTCAGTTTTCCTCTGCAGACACATTAATCCTGCTCTCACAGCCACCAAAACCATGTCAGTCTATGAATATCAGGCTTGTCCCCCGTGCCCATCCACCCTCCTGTGCCTTGAAGATGCCTGGCTCACAGCTGTGTCCCAGGTACTGATCTCCAGGAATATCTCCTGCCCATGCTTTAGCTGGCAAGTGCATCTGAGACCATGGCTCATACAATGGATGCCATGGGCTCAGACAGCCTGGGATGGCTTCCCCAGGGAGCCAGAGAGGACTCCTCCAACTCTCGGGCTGGAATCATGGGAAGCCACCAGAGCAAGCTTCACTCGTGGATAAAAGGCAGGACGTGGGCTGGCAACATGTCCTCACAGCCCAGAAGCCAACTGTGTCCTGGGCTGTGTCTCCAGCAGCGTGGCCAGCAGGGCAGGGTGGGGATTCTGCCTCCACTCTGCTCCTGGGGAGACCTCACCTTCAGTGCTGGGGCCAGCTCTGGAGTCCTCAGCACAACAGAGACATGGTCCTGGTGGAGAGGGCCCAGAGGAGGCCAGAAACATGATATGAGGGCTGGAACTTCTTTGCTGTGAGGCCAGGCTGAGAGAGTTGGGGTTGTTCAGCCTGGAGAAGAGAAGGCTCCAGGGAGACCTTCTTCTGACCTTTCAGGACTTAGAGAGCCTACATGAAAGAGCAGGATGGACCCTCTGTCACAGAGTGTCGTGATAGGGTGATGGATGATGGTTTTAAAATGAAAGTGAAAAAGATAGAAAGAAGAAATCGTTTCCACTGAGGGTGGTGAGAGCCTGGCCCAGGCTGCCCAGAGAGGTGGGAGATGTCCCATTTCTGGAACCATCCCAGCTCAGGTTGTCTGGGGCTGCGATCAACCTGCTCTAGTTGCAGATGTCCCTGCTGACTGCAGGGAGTTGGACTGGATGACCTTGGAAGGTCCCTTCCAACCCAAAACATTCTATGGTTCTATGACAGTCAGCCTCACAGACACACAGGAGGTGTTTCTGAGTACAACCAGCTCTTCCAGCTCTTCCAGCTCAATGTTCCTAATGGCTCAGGCTCTGGAAAATTACAGTGCTCAGTGTAGCAGCTCTGTGCATAGGAAGAGCACAGGACGAAGGCCAGTTCTGGAGAAGATCTGTAATTTTTGGTGCAATGACTATGAATGGTAGGGTTTTGCCTACAGCAGGGTCCAGGTGGGAGTATGGTGGTCTGCCATGAAGGTAGCTGTACAGCACAACTCCAGGGCAGGTAGGCAAAGAAACTTATTGTATCAGTATGGCTTTGTTCTGAGGGAATTCTGGATATTAGCTCTGCAAGCAACAGAACAGCCTTCCCCATGAGCAGAGAGACTCCATGCAGAGCCAACAGAGGGAGGAGAAGCAGAACCAACCCCTACACATGAAGAGGACAATGGGAACCACTGCTGATCCAGCAGGCAGGTGCTGTGAAGGCTTTTCTTCTCCAGGACCTGAGGACTGCATGGCATTCAAGTCCCAGCCAATAAAAGAGCTGCTGGTGGCCAGCAGCCATGAGCAGAAGGACAGTGCAGAGGTGGTGGCACAAGCACACCCACGTGAAGGGCATTTCCTCACCTATGCCCAGAAATACACAAAATCAGTTTTCTGTTAACATTTGCAGCCAAGGGAAATCAACCATCAGGATGGCTGCAAAAAATCACAGAACCACAGAACCATTAAGGTTGGAAAAGACCTTTGAGATCTTCAAGTCCAACTGTTGACCCAACAGCAGCATGCTACTAAACCATGTCACCAAATGCCATGTTTACACACTTTTTAAACTCCTCCAGAGATGGTGACTTCACCACTGCCCTGGGCAGCCTGGGCTAATGCCTAACCACTCAGTCAGGGAAGAAATTGTTCCTGATGTCCAACTTAAACCTTTTCTAGCACAGCTTGAGGTCATTTCCTCTTGTCCTGTCCTTCTTACCTAGAAGAAGAGACCAACCTCCTCCTCACTCCAACATCCTGTCAGGGAGCTGGAGAGAGTGAGAAGGTCTCCTCTAAGCCTTCTTTTCTCCAAGCTAAACAATGCCAGCTCCCTCAGATGCTTCTCACAAGACTCATACTCTAGATCCTCCACCGGCAACGGGCATTGTTTCTGAATATTTTATATCCCTGTCATTGTCCATTGCTTGCCCCTCAGCACTCTGTTAGCCCTTCCCCAAAGACAAAACTTCATTCCCTGTGGGTCTCTGTATAGAATGCAGAGCTCACAGCAGATGTGAGAACTCAGATGATGCTTGCCAAAAGCACAACATGTTTTGAGATGAGAATTAACTCGTAAGTCTCCCTTTTTTACAGGTGAAAGGAGGCAAACTTTAAAGATGGAGAAGTAAAAGGCAGGAAATACTCAAAGAAATGAGGTTTATCAGTAGTGAGCAATCACTCCCACTCAGTTCTTCCACAGTCATCTACCTATATGAGGGGAAATGTACAATTTCCAACAGGCAAGCCAAAATTTTGTCTGGAAGATGCATCAGGAAGACTTTGTGCAGTACAAGCCAGCCTTCACCTGAGGACAGAGCATACTGAGGCTGCAAACCCTGTGCTGTGCAGAAGGGACCTGTCCCTCCCCACCACAACTCACCAGGGCCTAAGGATCATTCCCAGCACACAAGCAAGGAGGAAGACTTAAATTAGGAGCCACAAAACAGGGAGAAAAAGGTTCTTCCTTGTCTAGGGAATAGCAATTATTCCAGAAAAAGACCTGGAGCCCTCCTCAGGTGAACAGCACAAGGACATCAACAAGGTTGTGTGCCCAAGTAAAATTCAGCTGGCTGCTACTGGACCAAGTCTCTAAGAAAACAGATAAGCCATAGGTCAACAGCTCCTACTAGACTTCCCCCTATATCACACCTCTGTAGGGAGATGATCTCCTTATTTTCCTCTAGAGCAGCAGCTCAGGGCTGCATACATGCACTGCTGACTGAACTCCTGGCGAATTCCTTCCAGGCTCAGCAAACTCTGGACAGTCAGGTGCCACAGACAGGTCTCAGTTTACTACAGCAATCTATCACAGGGACAACATTAGTTTTCCAAGCCACATCATTGATGTTCTCAGTATTTTCATTCTCATTGATTTCTTTGGCCTTACTAGTTGATTCAGGCAGCTTCTTCACTTTGGTTAAGTATCATGACATCGTTGCCTGACTCATCAAAGAGGTAAAACATGACTGCTTCAGTAAGGGGTTGGTACCACATCCTTGTGAACCAGAGCTGATCATACAGATCACACGTATGAACATTCATGTTGGAAGTCACACTTTACTTGCCACCTAAAAGGAGAAACCAACCCCAAACAGCCATGAGCCTTCAGCTGTGGCCCAGCCTTCCAAAAGCCAACCAGAATGTTCCAACCTGTATGAAAGCAAACAACTACAAACTCCATCTGTACTTAAGCTTAAGAAATGCCTCAGCAAGGTGGTTCTGCTAAGCACCACTGTACCACATTTCAGCACTCGCTTGACTTCCCAGAGCACCCTGTTACCACATCAACAGCAGAATTTCTTCACTGTCTGGCTGCACAGCTGCACCCGTCACAGCTGCTTACGTGGACCCAGGGAGATCCTTGCTCCACCAACAGCCAAATATCCCATATTTGATAATATTTCAACCACATCCTCATTCAATTCTTCCTATGAAACCAATAAAAGTTTGTTTCTGAAAAACCATTCACTCACTGCTGGACTGTTTCCCTTGATCTACAGCTCTGCATGACTCAGAGACTTCAGAACACAGACGTGAACACACAATCACTCACTGCTCTTCCATCACCTCTCTCTTTGTGGTGCCTGGTTTTGGCATACAGAAGTATTGCAGGGAAATATCCAACATCACACAACTTCTAATGACCAACACGGCGAAGGTTTGCTGCAGGAGTGGGCACAGTGCCTGTCCTCTCCAGCACCACCCGTGTTCAGATGGGACAGCCACCATCTAGTGGCATGGGAAGGCCATTTCACCTTCCAGAAACACTGCCTCTTTGGTTTTCTCTCCTGGTTTTGGCTGGATTAAAGCTAATTTTCTTCCTAGCAGCTGCTTCAGTCTGTGTTTTGGATTTAGGGTGGGAATAATGTTGATCACGCTCTAATGGATTAGTTGTGGCTGAGCATTTCTCATACTAAGTCAAGGACTCTTCTCACCCTGCCCTGCCAGTGAGGAGGCTGTGAGGGGCACAAAGGGTTGGGAGAAGATGCAGCCAGGACAGCTGACCCTAACTGACCATAAGATATTCCAGACCATAAGGACATCATGCTCAGCATCCAAACCAGGGGGAGTTGGCCAGGAGACACAGTGACTTGGAGGTTGGGTTAGCAGGTGGTAAGCAACTGTATTGTGCATCACTTGTTTTGTATATTCTATTGTTAGTATTATTATTACTACTAGTATTAGTATTATGTCTTCCTTTTCTGTTCTGCAGAACTGTCTTTACCTCAACCCAGGAGTTTCACTTCTTTTTCCCCAGTTCTTTCTCCACCCCTCTGTAGGGGCAGAGAGCAAGCGGCCCATGGTGCTTAATTGCCACCTGGGGTTAAACTACGACGTTTTCCTAACGAGTCTTTACCAAGAAAATCAAATTGACCTCAGCATCTTCCCCATCTTTTTCCAGCTTGAGTTCAGGTCTGCAGAGTGCCTCAGCAAACACAAACAGGGGAAACCAAAAAAAACAGCAGAAGCTGGTGAAAAGCAAACGGCTCTGTGAAGGAAACAACCCATGACATGTGTGATCTTCAAAGCATGAAGAGTTTCTATTCTACGACATGACTTTCACCATATCTAAGTCATTAAAAAATAATTATACCCATACATAATCCTTAAACTGGAACCACTATGGTAGCAGGCTGCCATGAGATGATCTCCAGTGGCCCTCAAACATGTAGTTGCCTCTAAGGGAAATGAGAGTTTGTTTGCAGACCTTTTTTTCTAAAAAGCAGGTCTAATGTTAAGACCACTGAAGATTAATGGCCAAATCCATCACTAAGAGACCAGTACTGGTGCTGTCACCGATAGAGGCATTTCCACCTCTCACTCGTCAGCTAAGCTAAAGGCTGCCAGCCAAGAAGGAGGAGAACACAGAGACAGAGCTCACCAGCTTCTGCACGTGCTTCTCGTATTGCACTTGCAAAAATGGAACTTCCCCAAAAGATTAGTGCCAAGTCCTCCTAAAACACACTGCTAATCTGTAGGTGCAACTAATTTACCTTCACATACTAATTGGGTGTTTCTTTCAGCAAATGGCCAATTACATGCCTAATAAGCCATTTCTGGATGCAGAAATCTGATTTGTGTGCATGAACATGTAACTACGAACCGACATTAGGCACCAAGTTTTGCAAGTCCTCTCCCTGTTACCTGCGTCACCTGCTTGCGATATGACAAAAACATCAGAAGCTGTGATGCTCTTTAAGGGCTCATTTGATGCAGCTGGCCTAGACCAGGTGTAATTTCATACCCAAACACTTGCTAATGTTTACACAACAACTGCTTTCTTTCATTTTTTAACGTCTCCCATGGCTAATGCGCACATTGCTGAAGAGCTCGATACAACACCTGCTTCTCCGTGGTTTTCTACCAAGATACTGAGAAGTGTTTGGTGATGTCCACAGAGCAGACCTCTGCCAGCAGAGAGCATATCAGGAAAACACTGAACGTGTGCAATAATAGTACCTGCTCTGGTTTGATGGGCTCAGTTGTGGTGAAAATGTCAGAATAATGCTGCCTCTCAAAGACTCGATCCAACACTTCTAGCTGCTGCTGGGTGAAGAGGTCTCCTCGCATCTGTTTCCGAAGAAAATCTCTGCCTGGGAGAGAATGTCCATTTGGTACTGGGGACTCCTGTATACCTTTCAAAGAGGAGAGAGAAGACAGAGGGTAAGTAGGCATCACAGTGATGAGACCTACAGAGGAGTGTTTCATTTTATCCCTTGCATAGATGCACATACCAGTGAAGACTCTTTGAGAGGAGGTTGCAAACAAGACACATATTGGCAGAAGATGCGCTAACCAGGCTTCAATTACAGCCACCCCTCATGCAATTTACCATCAATGACTTCACACATAAAGTCAGGACAACAGATAATGGCCCCATCTTTGCTGGTATAATTTTCACTGCACCACCTGAGAACCTTTTTGGTTCATGGTAAGACATGAGACCATTAGTACATCATCTGATGCTACAGCCACAGTCAAGCTGTGTTGGCTCCAGCAGATCCACTTTGCTGGGTCACTGCCAGGACACTTCACCCCTTCCTGTGGTTCCTCCAGGCCTTGCTCAGCTCCATTCTGCACCAAGCTCCGAGCTGTGGTGTGCCCTTGCTGGGAGGCAGACACTCTCCATTCAGCACCACCTCCCACCAGCAGCAGCTAGCCAGACAGCCTCCAAAACACCAGCACTACTGACACTGTACCAAGACTGGATGTCTCTGGGACTTGGAGTTACCACTGCCAACACCTTCAGCAAGGCTTGACCTGTGCACTCTCCTGGCACTGCAGATTCAGTCTGTATTTCCTAAGCTCATTGACATGATGAAAGTTTATTGGCATGATGGAAGCCTGGGCTCTGGGGCATGTTTTCCTTTCTCTCTCTCTCTCCCTTTTGGCAGAGTTTTTTTTGCAGAAGTGACTGCCCATGGCTGAAAAATCATGAGACAAGTTTGAGAAAGGTTTAGATTGGCAGCTCAAAAAGCCTCTGGCAATACAGGGGTCGTTTCAATTTGCTTTTTGCAGATTCACAGTGGTTTTCTGCTTTTCCTTCCACCTGTCAGTGCCAGGGATGTATCTGTTGTGCACCGAAAGCTGAGGTCTGCAGTATTCCCAGGACTCCAGGAGGTGGAACTCCAAGAACAACAGTAAACATCAGATTTCTTCTCCAGATGGCAACACCACACTAGACAGAGGGAGGAAACAAATGATTTAAAAATAGAACCTCGCTGCCAAGATCGCTCTGCAGAGCAGAATTCAAATGCATCCTTAACAAGACTTTCATGAGTGTTGCAGTGTCTCAGTGTCCAAGCAGGTGAATAACATCACTCAGACCTTCCCTGGTAGATTCTGTGTCAAGTATTTTGATGGAAAGATGGGAGCTGACCTGTGCTAAGACTTTCTGCTGCAGCAGCACCAGTTTTGTCATAGAAACATAGAACTGTCAGAGTTGGAAAGGACCTTAAAAATCATCTATTTCCAACCCCCCTGCCTGGCAGGGACACCATCCACTAGATCAGGTTGCCCAGGGCCCCATCAAGCCTTGTCTTAAAAGCCTTGTCCCCAGACATAAGCTGGACACCAGTAACATGAGAGATGTCTGATGGACAAGAGTTGTCATGAAGGACTATTGGTTTGAGATGATTCTACAGCACAGCTGGATTCTGCAGAAAATACTACAAATCTAGAAAGCTAGTCTGCTCTGAGATAAACCTCTCACGCTGGAGGACATACAGATGGGCAGACAGACAGACATTGTCAACCTCAGTCACTCTTCATAACAAACTGCTGACTCTGAACAGGCTTCTGATGTTAACAAGTAACACTGGAAATTCCCTTCTAAACTTGAGATTAGCAATTTACAGCAACAACAGTTTTATGTCTCCCTGTTTAGACAAAGTCATAGAATCATAGAATCATTTTGGTTGGAAGACACCTTTAGGATCATCAAGTCCAACCATTAACCCAGCAATGTCTACCACCAAACCATGGCCCTCAGCATGTAACTTAAATCAAGGGTAGACAATGTTGGCTTTTGCAAAGTGTAATGAGCAATGTATTCCACACAGGAAAATAACCTGAACCTTCCTCTGAATAGAAAGCCTAAGCATGTGTACAAACACTAGACATACAAAGGGATGTTAGAAAGCAGTGTATCTTTAAATCTCTTTTTATTATTATTTTCTTTTTTGTTTCACCATTCTAAATCAAATAATATCTAATAGACCTAGTGCTGAGTTTACTCAACCATGGCTTATAAAATTAAAATTCTGGTTGCTAGCTGCATGGTAACAAAAGGCCAGGGAGGGCCTGTCTCTGGAGCAGAGAATCGCTGCCTTTCAGCTCCAGGTTAAACTAATGTTAGTCAGAATTTGGCATCCAGGTTAAGGAGTTATGCAGTTTTGGTCTAAGGGGGGTGATGAAAGGGAATGAAATGATCCAAGACACGCCACAAGCTGGAAAATGTTCTTGGCAACATCAGTAGTGTTTGTGCATTGTTCATACACCTGGAGATGAGGGGACAACAAGGCCACACCGTATTCTACCACAGAGCAGCCCACCACGCATCACCGGCAGCACTTGTAGCACAGAGTGCTGCTATGGATCCTGGGGAGAGAATACACTGGAGAAGAGGAGAGAACTGAAGCTGAAGCCTGGCACATCAGCCTCCATGTCCATGCCTGGCTGGGGAGATGCATCCTCACCTGCCCTTCTTCCCAGGGACCTCCCCTGGGCATCTGCTGCCAAAGCATCCTGAGAAATATGAGAAAGAGAAGATCTCTCTCTGCAAATGAAATCCACAGACCAACACTGCTACCAAAGAAACGAGAGGGGATTCTGCCTCTGCTCTGCTCTGGGGAGATCTCACCTGCAGTGCTGGGGCCAGCTCTGGACTCTCAACACAGAAAAGACATGGACCTCTTGGAGCAGATCCAGAGGAGGCCACAACAAAGATCTGAGGGCTAGAATCACTCTGTTGTGAAGACAGCCTGAGAGAGTTAGGAAGAGAGCCAGGAGGGCACCAGCAGATGATGTGCCTTGCTGCATGGTGCTGAGCAATGTAGCATGAGATGCCACCACATGGAGACTGTGGTGGGGGTCTGAAGGGGTTTGGTCTCAAGGTCAGGATGGAGTATGGTGCTGGAAATGCAGTCAGAGAGGGCTGCCTCCCTAGACATCCACTCATCTCTGCTGTAACCTCTGCAAGCCTTCCCAAGGACCTGAGAGGGGATCAGCCTCTGAGACATGTTTCCCAGTGCAGCTGGGCTGTCACAGAATCCCAGTATCCCAGCATGGTAGGGGTTGGAAGGGACCTCTGGAGATCATTTAGTCCAACCTCCCTAATAAAGCAGGGTCACCCAAAGCAGCTTGCCCAGGATCACCTCCAGCTGCCTTGGGAATCTCTCCACAAAAGGAGACTCCACAGCCCCTCTGGGCAGCCTGGGCCAGGGCTCCAACACCCTCACAACAAACAAGTTTCTTCTCCTGGTCAGGTGGAACCTCCTGGGTTCCAGTTTGTGCCCAGTGCCCCTGGTCTGTCCCTGGGCACCAGTGAGCAGACTCTGGCCTCAGCCTCTTGCCCCCAGCCTTGAGCTCTTGCTCAGCATTGAGCAGCTCCTCTGTGGGGCTGCTCTTCTCCAGGCTAAGCGGCCCCAGGGCTCTCAGCCTTTCCTCCTCCCAGAGATGCTCCAGTGTCCTCAGCATCTTGGGAGCCTCTGCTGGACTCTGTCCAGTAGTTCCTTGTCTTTCTTCAACTGGGGAGCCCAGAACTGGACACAATACTCCAGAGACGTGGCCTGTCTAGAGCAGAGTAGAGGGGGAGGAGAACCTCCCTTGACCTGCTGGTCACATTGTTCTTCATGTATCCAAGGAGACCATTGGCCTTCTTGGCCTCAAGTGCACATTGCTTGTTCATGCTGAACTTGTTGTCCTGAGATGCAGGAGGAATGCACACAAGGTAGAGATGAGGTCAGGAAGGCCAGGGCTCAGCTGG
>VWZX01010091.1:0-35932 GCA_013399015.1 Galbula dea
CCCTTCCCAAATCTTCATTTGCAAAGCCTAGCCATGATGATGAGCCCTATTAGAAACTGATGGGATTAGTTGTGAGGGAGCTGAGGACAAAGACAAGACTCCCAATTTCACAGAAGTTATTTTTATCGAGAGATGGTGAAGAGCTCTGGCCAAGCATATACAGCTGTGCCAAATCTAACCGACTCACTCCAACTATATAAAACCACTATGTAAATTAATCACTCTAAACTTAACCAATAAATCCTGAACATATACTCCGCAGTATAATACAATGAAAAAAAAATTCTTGATTTATGAGAAGGACTTCCAAATACAAAGGCTAAGTGACAATCATTACCAATTTTGAAGAAAAAACTATTTTGCTTTAAAATCAACTAACTTTTCAAGTTAGTGTGCTGTATGCTTTGCACACAGCAAAAACATGGATCCAAAAGGCTGAAATACACATAAATGCAGTTTTCACTTATACATTTGATAGTGGTTTTTGAGGGATGAGAGGACACTAGTCAGCTCCAGCCTGCAGTCAGACTAGGAAGCTCAACAGTCTCTTTTACCAATTAGGACAAGTTTCAATCTTTTTCATGTGCACAAAATTCCCTATTCAACAAGGTAAACAATATGGATTTCGACAGACAGGATCCTCCTGACTTCCCACCACATAAGTCCAAGCTCCTTCAAGACACTGGTTATTGCAAAAGTACATCAAAACAAAGGGATGACCAGCTGCAGCGACTGTGGCAGATACAATTGAAGAAACAAAGCATCTTCAACCTGGTAATAAGTTTTATTTCTCCTATTTCTAACTTAGATGTTTTAAAACATACATTGCAGTTCAATTCGAATAACTAAAAAAATTCATATATGTAGACACAAAAAGTTTTCATCTTCACTGAAGTTTAGTTCATCCTGTCCTTTCCCAGTTAACAAAAGCTTACTTCTTTATTGTATATGTCCCTGCTCTTTGATAGTTCCTGATATTAAAAAATAAAATAATAAAATAATTTTTGAGTAATTAATCACAGAAAGTATTATTTTAATCTAAGATCTATTAAATTATACTGAATTATTATTTTAATACAGAATTACTATATTATCATTAAATACTCTTTCACAAGACTGAAAGAAGGGTGAGCCCTCCACTTATGGGAGACCTCAAACTCTCCAGCTGAAGAAGTTGCTGACAATTGTTCAACAGTAAGAATTAGAACAAGCTCTCAGGAACCGTTTTCAAAGAAAGTTGTATCACTCTTGTGACAAGAACTGGGAGATACAGCCATGTAGCCCCATGCCTTACCATGTACTCAAGTAAAAATGATGCATTTCACTCTCCTTCATGGAATATTTAAATTATTCTACTCATTTAAAAAAAAAGTAAATATTAAAAAAAGCGTGGAAAAAAGTCAGGCAAGGCAGAGATGAACCTTGCAAAACTTTCAAATATATCTTCTCCTCTTAAATTTAAACAACTGCATCAATCTCAAAAGAATCTGACTGCTTTAAGGTCTTGTGTTGAAAATTTTATTCCTCAATATGTTCACAGACAAACAGGTATCCCCATCTATTTTTCTCATAATTTTTATTTTTTTCCACATGTAATGTTAACGGCGAAACTTAAGCAGTAACGTTTCTGCTTAAAAGAATGGCTTAACTGTGCTCTGGCTAGAGCATAGCCTGGGATGAAAAGACAAGGGGCAACTCAAGCCACAGTCAAAGAGCAGCCTGCCATTTAACCTCTGCCATGTAACAAACCCCCTAAGCATCTTGTTAAGAGCAGCTCTGTTGATAAAAGCAGCAGCTTTGTGTTGTCAAAGCAGAAAAAAGGGCAGAGAACTAAAGGCAGGACTGGAAGACACCCTTTTCTTCTGAGCTTTGAGAATAATACGTGTGGTGTGCATGTTTTTTTCAGACCATCCAAACATTTGCTAAAATAAAAAGAGGAAAAGCTTCAGATACAGAAATAAACTTCTCACCTTGTTATGTTCATACTTGTATGGGATTTTGAGGGTATCCATGGCTCTGATCATGGCCTGCATTGCTGTAAATATATTCTGGTACACCAGTTTTGTAAAGCCCCTTTTGTCTTCATCAGAGTAACCTGATCCATGAATGATTCTCATCTGCTTGATAAACGTGCTTTTGCCACTCTCTCCTGTTCCTGCAAGACAAATAGGGATATGTTTTAGCCACTGGACACAAACAGGACTTTTTTTGCACAGTGGTGACAGCTTGCTTAGCGCAGGTCTGACCTGTGTCAAACAGTGCTTGCAAGGTAACTACGAGAACCAGTTTAGTGTCAATCAGCAGCATCAGTAACAAGTGAAGCACCACTGAATTAAAACTTGTGTTTTTATTTAACAACTAATCTAATGAGTAAAACAAAACTCCAAAACATACACAATGTATGACTGCATATTTTTAAATCTTCCATTCTTAAAGATGCAATTGTTCAAAACATCTAACTTCAGGTAATTACTGTGAGACATTTTATCACAAAAATTCAGGAAGAGAAAACATTTATCTTCCTTGGCCAACTTTCAGGGTATTATGGTAGGCAGTGTACACCAATAAATACAACTGTGGTTTGGGGGTTTGTTAGTTTGTATGTTTTGGGGATTTATGGTTTTCTTGCAAGTACTGTAACTATTACAACCCTGCAAACTTTAACCTCAGAAACATGTGATATCAGTGTTAATTAAAGTTTGGTACATATTCATTAATGGTCAGTCATTCCTTCCTTCCTTTAAATGTTTTTACGTCTTTGTACTATAAGCAGCTTCTTAATGAAGATTTCTGACTATTTGTCAATTTAAAGTTAAGATCTGCTTACTAGAAATTTCACCCAGCAGACAAAACATATTTTTCCATTGCTCCAATGCAGTGAGCTCATCATCTGTGACTAGAAGAGCTTATCTATATCATTCCTGTGTTTGCTTAAGAGGGGGAGTTGAAATTTAGAAGCAGCAGTTGCATAGCTAGGTAAACCCCATGTTCACCAAGCTACTGAGCCCTGCAAGAAACAAAAACCTGTACCAGGGTGCATCCTTCAGGGTGAACTGCTTCAGCCTTTCAGACTGGGGTTTATTTTAATCATATCCATAAAGTTTTCCTGCCTCACAGCATAATATCTGTGTCCCAGGATAAAGGTAGTTTTATGTCCCTTACATAATGTTTTAGGTGTCTTAGCGGAGAACTGGGTATCACAGCAGTGCAATGCAAGATTAAAGGAGTAACTCTTAAGCATTTCTGTCATAGCACAAGCTGCAAAACTCTAACCTGGAAGCCTGTAGAAGTTTTTGCCTTTACCTTTAGCATTATTTTGAAACCTTCAGTTTGATTTCCCACACACATAAACTTCCAACACAAGTCTTTACACATATTCCCAGAAAATCAACCGCAGTGTTACATACCAACCAATTTTATTTTCTCTAGGAATAAAGTGGTTATTATTGTAATGAAGAAGAATGTGCTCTAAAGCTGGAAAGTAAGACCAAGCCTGCTTCCACTCTCAGCCTTCATGGGGATCTCAACTTGCACTACAGTCAGGAGTACAGCACTATGTGATCCTGCCACCTCTGCAGAGCACTGCCTAGCCAGCAGGCAGAACTTGCTTCACACAACCAGACAAATTAATGCTAACCAGGCACAGGTCTCTGCAAATAGAGTGATTTAATACAGGCCACCCTGGACCAATACCTGCCTGTCTTCCAGTTCATCACAATCAGAGCTAAGATCTTCACACTTCTGCAATCTACATTATTTTCCTTAAGGCTCTACAAAACTACCAGCCTAGATGATGCAGAACATAGTAGAAAATACTTTACACTATCCTTAAGAGCACTACAGTTTTTCCCTTTTTCTGAAACCTATGAAATAGTCATGTTCTAACAAAGTGTCACACCACATATTTTTTAGTAATTCTGTAATACTGTCCAGCTTTTCTGGACAATACATCACAAATTTATTACAAAAATCTGCTCATCGTGAACCTAAAAAGCACAGAATGGCACAAGAGATGCCTTTTTACATGAGATTAACCCTTTTACTAAAGGGTCTGTATTAACCAATGCAGAAGAAAATTTCCACCAAACACCCCTGAATCAGCAGAATAAAAAGACACTTCCAGTTTTTGTCCAGACACTTTCCTAAGTCAGAATCCAGATTCCTTCATAAACCCCAAATGCAAATTTAGCATAGAATATATGAAGAACATGTTTCTATTATCTACCCTCTTTTTAAAATCTGGAGCTTCTAATTCTTTTAATTCTTTGTTGTGAGTGTAAGTAGCAATTGATATCACACATGACAATCACATAAGAAAACAGAGGTAATGCAATCTGCATCATGTTGCAGAAGACAGTATTTCAGATGTCTACACCTTGAAAGCAAGCCTACAAAACTCGTAATATGTAAGAAAATAAAATCCAAAGAAGAATCTAAATCTAAAGTCTGCACCTTACTCTTCTGTTTCTGTAACTGGGTGTCATTGTACTAAGCCTTTGTCAGACAAAGGCTAGCAAGAAATTAGACTTTAGAATCTAAAGACATAGATACACACAGACACACACACAATGTATTTTTATGTATTTTTTTCACAAAGACAGGTATATGAAAAATACATACTGGATACACAAATAACATATTAACAAACAATACATGTACAAAAATGGTATCTCTCTCTCTCGAAGCTTCCTCAAGTCTGTCCCTTCCCAGGTCAGTGCTTAAAACTATTCTCTTGTGCCTCCCCATAGAGTAACTTGCTGGTTAAGGAAGCAATGAGAATATTTCTAGTCCTCCTTAACTGCATGGAGTGTCACATATGCATGGGCACAGTGTGAAAAGTATCCTGGTGAAAAAGAGAATCATGCAAAATTTACAGCACAGAACACAAGAAAATAGGATAAAACAGTGTGACTGATAATAACATACAGGATTTCCCAAAACTTACTAAAAAGTGAAAATGCTAATTTTCAGCACATTATACAGGAACTCAAGAAAACTTCACATTAATAGTGCCTCTTAGATTGCTACACTGTCTCAAATAGCTGTAAACACCCACTTAAACTGGCATAGAGGGTTATCAAAACTCGTAAGTAAAGGCTTAGCATCTTACAATCTGGCAAATCTCTGAAAATCTTCCCAGAATTTTTTTCTTCAAATGGTAACAGCAACAAATATTGCTGCATCATCAAGAATTTTATAACCAGAGATCTGAAAGTCCCTCCAGCATTATTATCTTCAAAAGCAGAACCAAGAAGGAAGTCAGGTTGCTTAAATGCAGCAGTAATCCTTTACGTACGTACCTGCACACACATATATACATACCATGCACCATTTATTATACTATTACTATCACTCCTGGTGCACGTCCTGCAAAAACTGAACTAGAAAATGTTGAAACACAACATTCTTTGCCCTGAGAAACTTGTGGAAAAAATTTAAAACATGGTTGACCTTCAATAGGTGACAGGGCCGGTAAAAACTCATGAGGTAGCTGAAAAGGAAGACATAGGTGACTACGTTAAAAACATCACATGACTAGAAGCCTAGGGTGATAAATGTTTCTTTCCAATGGGTGTGCAACACATACTTGTACTTGTTTTCATATTGCTCTGTACTGTAACTTAAACAAATCCAGTAACTTCACTGATCAAACACAAACCTGCTTTAAAACTAACAACAATGCCATTCTCTATGCAAAATCCACACCAGCATCTGTTAAGAAATGAAATGCTGCTAAGCTGTGCCTGATTCTCTGTTTATTCCTCACTTTGACCTATAAAAAGGCAATAAAAAATAAAGGCTATGTTTTAGTCTTTGAAATTTCATATTTAAATTAGATAGAAAATGACATTCTTAATAAGTAAGAAAAAAAAAGCCATCCAGATCCACTACCCTGTTGGTCACTACACACACACATTTACTAAGAACCATTAAATTAATGGTGTGTAAGTTTGAAAAAGACTGGCTTTTACCTTGGGACTCGGTAGCTGAAGAAAGCCTAAAGGTACCTGGAAAGTGAAGGTTTATGGGTCAGAGTGTAGTCAATATCCCATGCAGACAAAGCAGTCTTTTGTGCACTGCCTCACAGATTTAAAGAAAAGTGCAGAAATAACTTCATCAAGTGTAACGTAGCAGAGTAACTCCTATGAGGACTAAGAGATACAACAGTAATAGAGGTGAAACATGAGAAGAAAAATGTTTGATTTCAATTATAAAGTTATATTTCACTTGGAAGAGAGTTTTATGTCCTCTCTGCTACTACTAGTGCAGCTATAGAGAAAATAAAAAATATGGTATCTTTTGTTACTGTTCCAGTGGTGGAATGTAGCAGGATCGCATTCCCGCTGGAAACGAGTACAACTGTACATGAAAACATAAAAACTGTGCAGAATTCAGGCCTTGGACTGGCCTGGCTTTTTAGGTGCCAAAACATTATCACAGAATAGATAAGATAATCCTGGGCAAAATCAGATAAGTCAAAGGAGCCACTCTCTCCCACCACCTGGATCAGCAGCTTTCAGGCTTGACAATAAAGACCAGTGTAGGGAGGGACATCAGGCTGGTAGATTTTGCCTTCTGTAATTATCAAACTCTTCATTAATATTAAGAGACTACAGCTCACAAGATTAACTCGATGTTAGGAAACATTTTTGACAGTGTTTCAGTTAGACTAATGGAAATTACTATGGATTAGGAAAGTACACGAAGTTTCAAGCAAGGCAACAAAATAATCCAGAAGGAGTGTCAAGGTCTCTGGATAGTCTATTCCTACATCAATAGCAAAACTTTTTGCATTTATGTTAAAAACTGACTGGAATAGCTAAAAAAAGCTAAGCTGAAGCAGAACCCAAGTGATAGGCCTTGTGAGCACAGATTTAAATGAAAAGCCATTAATAAAAAACCTGGAAGAGGTGTACATACTGTTCTATTGCCAAGTATTTGCTCCACTGACAGAATCTTTAATTTGAAATGATTACATAATCATCTTATTTTGTTCACAACTCACAGCTGCATATTCCACTTGCTTTCAAAAAAGGAAGCATATAATCATTTTGTCATTCACTACATCTGTATCTTTTTAGTAATTTATAAACATTTCGTGAAGACGACTACCAATATTCTATGAAAGAAACCAGAATACCATTTCATGAATGGCTCATACTTTAACACAAAAAAGTATCTGGCAAGATAAGTAAAGATTTCTTCCAAAGAAAGAGTGGGTAGAATTTCACTAATGTAGCTCAGGAAATGGAGAAATACATCAAATAAGTAACATGAAACATGTACATCAATCTAGATCAAACTGTTTCAGGAATAGTCCTGAATGTCTTAAATATCGATGAGAAACTAAGCAAATGTTACCTACTACAAAGTATTTCTAAAAGCTGTTGCATATTTTCCTTACCTAGACTGCAAAGACTGTATCAACCAACTTTAAGAATGGTTTTTTTAGCCTTCTTGATTATTATATGCATAAATATCATACTGTACTAATGAATTTCTCTGCAGCAGAGTATGGGAGCTGAATTTTCTCCCTTCTTTAAATAAGGCAAAGAAAACCTCCCATTATGTACACAGTTCATCTGAATGCTTTCTAAAGCAGAGAAAACCTCTTACAAATTTAATCTGATTGTGTTTGAGCAGATAATAAACTTTGCTTGTCACCCTAGTGCAGCCACTTAAGGAAATAAAACTAATACTCATCTTCATTGTACCAGTGAACACAATCAGAGTCCAGGTGACTGCTACAACAAAGCCAAAGTAAGGTGCTAAATTACTGACAACTGTGAAAATAGAATTAAAATTTACAATTCCACTGATTCCAATTGCAGCTTCTTAAATGAGTATTAATTCAAGCTTTTTACTGAAAAAGAACCTCTCAAACTCTTTTAAAAGAAATCCAGTTAATCAGATAGAGTTTTGTGCCAGACAATCAAAAAATGTACTTCTATGCAGCCAGACACAAACCATTACTGGAAGTCAGCATTTTGTGTCAACAACACAAAACAAAGGGGGGGAAAGGAAAACCACTATGAAACAAAACAAAAAACAACCCCCCAAAAACCAGCCATCCATAAAGAAGACAACCTTCCTTATTTTTCAAGTTATAATCAGATAATTTTCAAAATTTCATAGCTATGCTCTTATAGTTTGGATATAACTCGGAGCTAAGAAAGCAGAAGAATAGATAACTCTGACTGCCTTCATCGAGGAAAAGTAAATCCTTACAATTTCACCAAGCTTTGTAAATGGGTTCTGAGGAGCACAAGACCCCATCCTGCATAACCCCCTCTCTCCTCTTGAAAGGGTCCCTCTGAAAAACCAGGGACTCCCTGACAAATAACAACTTTGTACACTCTATGCTTAGCTTTTCATTTTACACAATTTGGAGATACTTAAACAAATTCTGCCTGAAGAGTTCATCTGTGCAAAAAAAGTGCCACAAATTAATTTTCACCCTCAAAAATATTTTCTTTATGTTACTTACAACTCTACCTGACAGTAAGCTTTTGAAAATAAATTTGAAATATTTGAAAATAAATCTGCTGTATGCTGCTTTTCCATAGAACAAAACCAGAAATCACCACCAGTGTTACTGAAAGACAGTACAATGCAAATTATTAACTTCAGTGCACAGAGGACAGGCCAAACCTACCTTTAGAAATTTCTGTGTAATTAATTTCAAATGGGTTTTTATACTACATCTGAGGGCACAATTAAAGTATTGGAAAGCAGACTTGCTTAAGGCACAAACCCATCAGAGTTGATTCTGTTCCCAAAGGTGCTTGGTTTTCACCCAAGTGACAAGCCTGATACAAAAATTCAGGTAGGTGAACTAGTATACTCTTCACCCAACCTTTTATTTTCTCTTATTATTTTAATATGTATCTTCTCTGAGGACAACAGTATCATATACAGCTCCCTGCAAACCAAAAGGTTTTTGTTAAGCTATTTACTAATACAAAATGCTGGTAATATATGCTGAAAACTACCTGATTTCCTGTGAAAAATAACTACTATTTTGACACACAAAGCGACTGAGATTAAATCTCTTCACCTTCTTCTATATACCACCTATGATCCTTCACTTGTGCATACAAATTTGACAGAAAATGCTAGGGGCTGCAACAGAGGATATACCCCTACACATCCTGCAGGTCTCCAGGAGCTGAATTTCAGTATGAGGTCCTACTTAACCACATCACAGGATAAGGCTTGAGTTAGCTCTAAAAATGAAGGAAGATACTTGTATAAAATGTTGGAGAAAATGAGGTACTCTTGCCATTAAGTAAGCCTCTCTAATAAAACGTTTTAAAATAAAGTTGGGGGGAACTAAAAAAAACAACTATGTTTAAAAAACAGTTTACCAGTTGGTTAATACTCAGTATCTCAAGTGGGTTTATTGAAACAAAAGAGTTAGAGCAATAGGACAGTAGGACAGAGGAAAGAGAAAAATTAAGCAGAGAGGCAGGACAGAGAGCAAGAGGGCATAGCTACACCACCATGGATTGGGTCCAGCAATGTGTTGAGGGTCCTGAGTCCCCTTGCTTCTTCCTTGACAGTGGGTGATCACTCTCACATTCTCTCTCATACACACACCAAAGAATTCAACATGTGATTCCCTTAAGCCTTATTACAAAACAACGTTATCAAAAGCATCAAGATGGTTTGATGGTAAATAATTTAGATGTTATAAATGTGACAAAAATCTGTCAATACATATTTGAATAGTGTTACATGTTCTACTGTTACATACATTTGTAAAGAGAAATAATAGCATCTACTCTTCAAGTTGATCTTTCAGAAGGCTTTGAGTACTTTATATGACAAAGTTCATTGTTCAAATTCCTTCCAAGTCCTTTCATTTTCTGTTCATCAGAAGGATCATGAACAAATAAACATGACTTGTATTCCTAGCAACAAGAGACACACCATTTCAGGAACAGTATAAACCACTTTTCTTTGACTAGTCAAAAGCAGGGAAAAACACTGTTGGCATTTAAAATTTATTTTTATTGGGGAGGGAATACTATATCTT
The DNA here is from genome assembly GCA_013399015.1 of Galbula dea. Lineage (NCBI taxonomy): Eukaryota > Metazoa > Chordata > Aves > Piciformes > Galbulidae > Galbula > Galbula dea. The sequence goes on from VWZX01010091.1 coordinate 10,040, forward strand.
TACTACCTTAAAAATACCTCCAACTTTAGAAAAAGTGATCATCATGACTAAGATACAGCAACAGATTTTTGTTGTTTTCCTCCCACTCCCCACCCCATCCCCCATCTTTGTGTGAATGGCTAAAATTCTTCTACCCAAATTAAACTGCCATCATTACATCAAACTGTAAAAGGAGAATCTGGATCTCTAACATTTTCTATTATCAAACATAATTATCATGTACAAGAACATATCTACAAAAAACAGCTGTATTCACCATTCACACAAAGCCCTTATACTTCAGGCCCTTTATGTATGTTCTGTTTTCATGAGGTGTAGGTAGAATTTTTGCGTTCTATTTCCTAACTTATGTTTTAAAGAAGTACTGTAGTGCCCGGAGACCATACCTGATGTGCATCTGTGTCCATCAGAAATGCCCATAAACCCCAGTATTTTATAATATGTTAATTTTTAACAATCTGTTAAAAACAACTAAGCGCAAAGCATGAAAACACACTTTCCAAAGGCTTTTCTTTGTTTGCTTTTTAAATAATATTTAGCCTATTTTATGTTCTTCAGCTTTGAGAGCCTGACAAACTTTTGAGCTACCACTCAAAAGGACTCCATCGAGGCACTGAATGGATACAGTAGACCATTTTCTTCCTTACATGTGAAAATACTTCAAAACTAATTGTTCTGCTATACCAAAACCAGTACAAACGCATCTTTACTGAAAATAAAAGTTACAGGAATAGTAGTACTTCTGTTATGATGCAATATTCACATTAAGCAGCATTTCTGATATTACTAGTATCACTGTCTTACAATAAAGACTAAGAAAAGCAAATGCTTCTTTATGTTATGGTACATTTTTTCCTCAAAAATGTTTGGGTTGTTGGGTTTTTTTCCTCAGAAAGTGTTTAGCCACTGCTTCCAGAAAAAATATTCACTCAAATTCCAGGCTTTAGCCTACATATCATAGAGCACTCCTTCTGGGGCAGGTGAGGGGAACCCAAACAAGCTAACAAAAAACCCCTCTGGCTTTCAACCTTCTTACGTTGTCTTTCACTCAGGCCAAAGAAACAGTATTTTCATATGGATTTAGATGATTAAAAAATTAAAAAAGAAAAGCAGATTGTGCTGGTTCTTGTAACACATGACAGGTTACAAATATCTTTTCCACTTAGTTACCCTCACCTGGAAAGGTGATGGAATGGCTCACCCTGGAGGCCCTCTCTAAGCATGTGGAAGATAAAAAGTTGATCAAAAGTAGCCAGCATGGATTCATGGAAGGAAAATCATGCTTAATAAACGCAACTGCCTTCTACAGTGGGGTGATTGGCTGGATAGACAAAGGGAAGAGCAGTAGATATTGTCTGTCTAGACTGCAGCAAGACTTTCAACACCATCTCCCTCAATATCCTCATGAACAAGCTCAAGAAGTGAGGGCTAGTAAGTGGACAGTGAGGTGGATTGAGAACCGGGTGAGTGACTGGTCTCAAAGGGTTGTGACCAGTGGCACAGAAGCTAGCTGGAGGCCTGTAATGAGTGGTGTCCCACAAGGGTCAATACTGGGGCCAGCACTGTTCAATTTATTCATCAATGATTTGGGTGAAAGAATAGAGAGCCTCCTCAGCAAGTTTGCTGATGATACAAAACTGGGAGGAGTGGCTGAAACCCCAGAGTTCTCTGCAGCCATCCAGAAGGAACTCTGTAAGCTGGAGAGATTTGAGCTTGTTGGATGTGGTGTGGCCAAGCTGATTAACCTGTCCAATCAAGGCAAAATCAAGCCCAAAATAGACTCTGTATGGCCCTTTGATCAGGTGGCAGATACCATGAGGCAGATGCAAGAGAAGAATGTTGGAAAGGTCATTCAATTTCCTGAAGCACCCAAGAAGAATCCAAAAAAGAAGAAAATTAAAGAGAAGAGGTCTGGGCATATTATGAATTCATGGTGGATGGGAAACCTCTTGAAATTCAACACAGTGCAGGTTCCTGCACCTGGGAAGGAATAATCCATGAACCAACAGAAGCTGGGGGCTAAACTGCTGAAAAGTAGCTCAGCAGAGAAGGACCTGGGGATCCTGGTGGACAACATGTTGTCCATGAGCCAGCAATGTGCCTTCGTGGCCAAGAAGGCCAGTGGTATCTTGGGCAGCACTGCTCACCAGCAGGTCAAGGTGATCCTGCTCCTCTGCTCAGCCCTAGTGAGGCCCCACCTGGAGCTCTGTGTTCAGTTCTGTGGTCCTCAGGACAAGAGGGACAAGGAGCTTCTGGAGTCAGTCAAATGAGATCTACAAAGATGATTAAGGGGTTAATGCATCTCCCTTCTGAGGAAAGGCTGAGGGAGCAGGGATTGTTTAGCCTGGAGAGGAGGCAACTGAGGGGGGACCTTATCAATGGATAGAAGTATCTGAAGGGAGCGTGTGTCAAAAGGATTGAGCCAGGCTCTTCTCAATGGTGCCAAACAACAGGAGGCAACAGGCACAAACTGGAACACAGGAACTTCCACCTAAACATAAGGAAGAACTTTCTTACTGTGAGGGTGACAGAGCACTAGAAAAGGCTACCCAGAAAGGTTGTGGAGTCTCCTTCCCTGGAGATATAAAAAAAATATCTGGACACAATCCTGAGTAATGCTAAAGCAGGGAGGTTCGACTAGATGGCCTTCCAACCTTAACCATTCTATGATTCTGTGATGTGAGGTCCCACTATTCATTCACTCCTGAGGAAGACACTCAAGCTGTCCCTTCCACCACTTCTGGTTTCGCTATTTTGTAGGTCATGCTTCAGCATGCTCTATGTCCTCTGTACTAGTAAGATAACTAACAGTTGGTTCTGAACACGTCAGCCAAAAGTCAACTTACTAGTATCATCAAACTTGTACCCGTAGAAACATAAAGGATCTATACAACCAGGGTCATGATGCAGATACCTGTTGGACAGTTTCCCTGGTCCATTCAATCAACCAGCCCTAGACCTGAGATGTTTCAAGCCTCAAATACATCCGTAGCACTACAACAAAGCAATTTTTTCTTCAGTCCAACTATACACAAACAAGCACAAACAAAGTGCAGCATTTTGCAAGCAGAGCCCTGTATTGACCGCACTGAGAAATCTGCCAAGGTAATTAATGATTTCTAAACTGGTAATTGTGACAACATGTATTACACATTGTGTATCTTCCCTGGGTTCCAAAGAAAACGCATCTTGAGAGCACCATGAAAGGAATGATATCTTAATGGTGTAAGCTAAACAGGAAGTTTTACAGTAAGTATTTCTGCCTCATTTTATCTTTTCCCCTAACACTAGTGTGGAGGGGATGCCTCCAAACTCCTCCATCCTCAGGGAGACTGAAGAAGTAGTGGCAACCCAAACACGCACAGTTTCAGGCCCAGTCATACTAACTCCTTGAACGAAAATCCATTTCACTCTCGCACCACCACACTGGATGCTCATCCTAGGGCTGGCCTCAATGTTGTTACAGCTGATCACAGCATTAAATCTGATAGGTGGTGGGATGGGGCTGGTTTAGGCATTTTCTAATGAAAACAGAAGAAAAACTCTACCAGAAAACAGAACAGCACAGGGAGCTTCAGCAGACAAACACAACTGTGGGAGGAAAAAGTAGGTGCGTTGGGAGGTGGGAGGGCAAGGCCAACACAGATACCAATTTCAAATCGGCAGCCATGAGGCAGCCTGGGAAGTGTTTTCCCCATCCCCTTCAGGGCAGGCCTCCTCCTGCCTCACCTTTGCTCCACAGCTTCACCCCACAACTGCAAGGCTAAACATAGTCCAGGGCTGTTCCTCCTGACAGCTGCCTTCAACATGAAAATTTCTCAAAGGATATTAAGATATGCTGAGAGAGGCTCTGTCCCCAGAAGACCTGCCCCTTACAACAAGGAGTGTTCCTTTATCCTTTCTTTCCCTGGACACACACAGAGCCCAGTGGAACTGACAACCCACAAAAGGAGCTCTAGCAGGGCAGCAATACAATAAAAACACACCACTCCATTTTTATTTTCATCCCCTTAATAATGAGAGGTTCAAGTGTTAAATTTCTGTTCCCTTTGTTTGTACACTCACAGTATCACTCACAGCTTTTATATGTTTCTCAGCACACATGGGCATGGATGTGTGCATGCACACACCCATGCACACACACAGAGCAAAACCAAAGCTGGATCCAAATCCAAGAGCATTATAAATCCACCTAGAAGAAAGCATAACTCCAGACACTGTGTCACATTTCCTGCAGCTTTTGGCAAATAGACCTTAACTTGAGAGTGCTTTTTAACTGGTACTTATGCTGGAGTCACTGGCTATTTATTTTTTGCTGTCCTCTTGTAATTTAAGCCTTTGAAACATTGCAAGGAGCTGTACCAAGCAGCTTCTCCAATATGAAGTTAACTACTCTGCAAACTTTTTCACCCTGCAAGGACAGGGGACCAGGGCTGGCCGGCTTGTTAGCTGGACAAGAGCAACATAACTGCTGTATTATTGTATCTCAGGAAAGATGGTCTGTATCTAATTTCAATTATTTCAAATCTAGCAAGGTTGAATAATATTAATAAAAATGAAAGACTGAACAAATTCATGTTTTAATCATGTTCCTTGCTTATTTTAATGTAAATGCACCCATGCGCACACTTTCATGTGCACGCACACACACACAGTGATGAAGACTCTATAGACACAAATACACCTCTGGCTCCCTCTGAGTTTTAAGAAACCAGGTCAAGGGTAATATTACAAAGAACAATTTTATAATTAAAAAATTATAATTAGATTCTCCACAAAAAAAAATCCCTGGTTTTTATTAGAAAAAAATAGAAAGTAAATTGAATAGCTAAGTTCTGGCAGGACATCCTTGCTAGACTTACACACTACACTATATAGGTATTTTCATGCTACATACATGATTACAGAAATGTAATGTTCTTTTCAGATGCAACATTTGCTCATAAAATAACTGAAAATTTGAACAGCATTAAGCTTGGGGGAAATGAAGGATGAAAGCTACTACTGGGTCACTAAGTACATAACAGGACAAGATACCAGGGACAACAGAGCAAGTTTAACTGGTCAAAGGATCCATTCACATCATTTTGCATTTACATTTCTAACAGCACAGTGTACTACTATGCCATGACACTTAAACAATCACTGTCCTGTGGCTGAAGAGAATGCTATTTTAATGTTCTCCTTCTTCAGCAGAGATGTCAGGAGGCAGCATAACAGTGGAGCACCGTACTGTTCAACAGATGGCACACACGGCCTTCAGACTGACCAGCTTGAGCCCAGCTCCTGTGATACTGACCTGTGCAGCTGACCTACTTCAGCTGCCCAAAGGAAAACAGCTTCCAGATGCATCACAGCCAAGCCAAAACTTGATGTTTCCAGAATTCCTGCATTCTCTTCAAGAGAAATTGCTTTTCTCTTCCTAACTACCTTGTCATAGGCTGAAGGTACATATTTATTTAACTTGATTATGTAACCTTGTATATACCAGATTATTACCTTCTCTGAAAGCTTTTAGAATTTTTTTCACCTTTTTATTTACTTTACACACACGTATCAACCAAAAATGGCTAGATTAATAACTAACTGGTTTCTACTTATAAAGGTAATTAAAAACTTAAGATAGTATCACTCATAACACAATGAAAACTGTGGATAGGCAACGTGCCTTCCTGCCTCTGAGAAAAAAAGTGCTCACTTGCTGGGTACTTTCACAGTATTAGAAGAAATCTTCAGAAACGCATGAACTAGATGCATTTGGAGATACAGCTATTCTTTTACTCAAAAAACATCAATTCTGGCTAACACCAAGTGCTACCAAAACACAGTTATGTACCTTAAGGAAAAGCCACCTCTCCTTTCTCTCCTAGTGTCTCTTCATAGTTCTGATGTCTCCTGAAACGACATGTGGCTTCCTGCTCAATGAAAGCCCACATGCTCTTCATTTGCCTGTAAGGCACTATAAATTCTGCTTCACCTCCATATCTGAAAGAAAGCTCTAAATTCGCTTAAGTCTCTGGGTGATTTATGTTTTCCGTGGTGCTGCGTTTCTGTTTTACAGGCACTCACATAAATCTGCTTTTTACTAGTTATACCTGTGCTACTTTCACAGAGACTACACTGAATATATTTCTAGTTATTTTCAGCGCTACAGAGCAAGATACTCATGAACATGCTGAGAATCTGTTCCTATTCTGATTTTGTAAACCAAAATATATACAAATTTAACTGTCAAGTAAAAGAACCATAACACAATTGCAGCTCACATAGGGGCAAGGTGGTGGGGAGAAGGACTTCTAGTTTCTCTTAGCTGTATTTTGCTCTTTCTAGAGGAAACTTTTACTTCACTGAAGTAAACATTTATTTCACACTTCATTCCTTTGCACAACAGTCAAATGAAAAGTTTTTCATCCCAAATTTTTAGTTTATGTTTTAGGCTATTAAAACATTACCCACACAAGTAAACATTCTGTGTAATTTTTTTGGTATTATTTCAGTTTAGCTACAACAATCCAAAGAAACAACCTAGCACACATCCAGCTATCAGCGCAAACCACAGAGTTAACCATCCAAAGCTAAACAAGGATTTATTTCCAAGAACCACAATGGCACAATGCTGAAAGGTGATTATACTTGGCACCTCCATATTTACTTTTACTTCGGCATTGTTCTTTCTATACCCTTGCGGTAAAAACACAATAACAAAAGGGAAAACAAAACAAAACACCTAGCTTATTTACCGTTACACCAGACCTGCAACTGTAAGGAGGCCCCCATGCGCAAACACGCAGACAAAACATCTGATCTAAAATTGCATCAATTTACAAGTTAAAAATTAGAAGAATTTTTTTAATATAATCAGTATTCTCTAATTCCCTTACATACAGGATTGGGTTGTCTGAAAATGTATCATGAAAAACTCTGGGAAATGGCAAAGAAGTTTTAAAAAAGTTTTCTTTATTCTAGGGCTCGCTCTAGAGAAAGATGGAAAGACAGACAGAGAGGCAGGAATGACAGACAACACTTTACAACAATTAAAAACAGCCTAGATCTTTACATATATAAAAAAAAAGGCAGAACACTGCTATTGCCCTAAATGTCTTCCATCTATGTAAAATAAAAGTTCATTTTACGGAGGGTAGAAATGATGAAAATGTTCTAACATTTTTCCAAACAAGGAAAAGTATTGAAATAAACACTGTTTCCTCCACTAACTTCACAATTTCTGACCAAGAGATGCCTCCACATGTATTTTGGTATCATTCTTCAGAATCTGCAAAATCACCACCAGTCAGGGGAGCTGCTGCCAATCACTGTGACTTCTCAAGAACCCCCCAGCCTCTCTCTACACCATGCATACACCATGGGAGACAAGAGCTGCATATAAGAAACCACCCAGGCCTGTGACAACACACTGCTAGGTCACCCCAGCACTGGCATGGCTTGGCCCATGGCAAGGGAGCACAGAGAGGAGCCCCTTTTTCACTCACAGACCAGACATAGACAAGACAGTTCCTTACAAAGCTCATGGCACAGAATTTAGTTCAGGAGTATTTTAAGCCTTTAGGTTTAAGCAACACAGAGCCATTTGGCTGCCGTCACACTGGTGAGCAAGAGGTGACTACAGATGGATTTAGGATGCCTCTTTCACCAGCACTAGCAGCCAGCCGTATTCCACACTTCACAACAGTTCTGTTTTCAAGAGAGACGGGAATCGGCAGGTGAAGCAACAGCCAGGTAGTTCTAAACTACCCTCATTCTTCCGGTGGTCAGCTGCCCATCTTTTGAATTCTTTGCTCACCACTGTCTCACTGGTCACAGAAGAAATGAAAGAAAAAGTCCAGCTGACTTACCACTATTGCCCTACAGACCAGAACAACATTTGAAGCCTCTGCGCATTAGTGAAAAATTAACAACTGCACTCTCCTAGGTAAATACACAGAAGCTGCTGAAACACGTGTTTACGTCCAGTATGATCAAAACCCCATGCTAATTAGCAGTTACCACCTCAAAAATGTTTGCCATGAAGAAGCTGCAGCTGATTCTCTTTTAACATGATCTACAAAAATGTGTAAGCATTCTGACATTTATGGCCAGAGGACAGAGGTTGGTTGTCTAATCCCTGGCGCCTGGGAATAATCCCATAAAAGACAACTGAAGTGTTTTGGGGATGGCATTTGTACCTGTTCAGGAAAAATGTTATCTAGTAAACAACAGTTGGTTTATCAATTCTGGTAAAGAAACTTTGTTGACCGAATTCTGCTATTAAAGGCTACTTTCTCGCGGTGGCAGACAAACAAAACTGTAAAATGTGTTAAAAGGACAAAACAGATAAGTGAATCCCAGATGCCCTGCTATAAAACTTAAAAGTTAGTGTTCGTACTCAGATAAATATCAATCATTTTGACTGTCATCTAAAATCAACTTTAAAATGCAATGACCACATTTTCTTGTGCCATCCTCAGCTTTCGGTACTTGGCAGTAACATCTGTTTTCTAATGACGAAGAGAAAATATATTTTAAAGGCTTTTGCACAAGTTTTCAGACTTAAACACTTTTGTCAGGTATCACATAGCTTTACTTCAACCTGTCATGTGCCTTTTTTTGCAACAAGAGTACTCAGAAAGTCAGACAATAGGAATGAATTTACTACATTTTAGTAAGAATCTTCCAGAACGTGAAAATTCTGAAAAGATCAAATTTCTGAGTCTTGAGTGCAGAGTTTTTTCTGCAATCTGAGTCTGCAAATGAAAACAAGAAAAGTCACACTGTATTTGCATAAAAATACGGATTTTTACACTATGCAGCACAGTGTCAAAATACTAAAATTCCGCTACCAGAACTACAATAAAAGTACACCTTGCTGCAGCTATGCAGGCCTGAAGTATGTTCAGGACATTTTCAGGAACAACAACAAAACAAAAACAAAACCATCCCCACAACTTTGTTATTGCTTCCTATATTGATTCCACTGATACCAGTAGAAAAGACAAGACACAGTCACACTTCAAAATTAAGTTACAGAACAGCTTGGAAAAAGAAATTAAAGAAATTATTATGACCTCAGGAAAGGTTAATCATAAATCCCTTTTTCTGTGATCCCTACTAAAGATTTTATTCTGCCATTCTTACTTTTTAAGCAGTCCCAGCAGATTACTGCAAACTATGACCTTATTAATATGCATGAAGGTAAAAAGAAAGCATACTGCAATTTTAGAGGCACTCTTGAAAAATACCAAATAAGAGACATTAGATGCCTTCAAAAATTCTCCATCCATCAATTAGCAATCCAAGTACCTAAATAGCTTTTAACATGGGAGAGAAGAGTCTGTGAACTGACTTACCATGGTGTGAGTGGTTACCATGCATCAGCTGGCTCAGCGTGTTTTCTTGCACGGGTAATTTCAGTTATGTGTAAATGTCAAGCTTTATCAAACTAATTTATTAGTCCTCTTTTATTTCAGTAAACCCTGCTGGACTCAGTAGTTAATGAGAAGATTAAGCATGTTAAAACACTGTCCTAAAAAGTGACTTCATCTATGTTATAGCATGCTAACAAATGAAGACAAATTTAAAGAGTTCACTTTAATTTTCCAGTAATCACTGTATTTTTAAAATAAACTATCAAATGAAAGCAACAGAACACTTAATTTTCCACTAATTCCCTACATTTACTCGAGTGCCCCTCAATTATTACAAGTTTATTATTAACCTGTTCTCATGCTTTTTAGCTTCTATTTGAGAAACAATTATTTGCAAGGTATTTTGTTACATCACAAAGCTAGGTGCACAGGTCATATCATTCCTTCTCAGTCTAGAGCTGAATTGAATAATACCTGAATGAAAACATATTCGAGACCCCAGTGTGGTAACACCTGTTGTATGTTATTTATCAGCGCGCAGAACAGGTCGTCACCAATGTATAGATGTCACTCTTGCTAACTTTTGTCACAGAAAACTGTTCACTTGTTTCTAAATAATTAAAAGGAACATGTATCCACAACATTTTCCTGTATTACTTTTAAAGGCTACTAGTATTTAACCAGTAAGTAAGTACTAATTAGAACCAATTTCAAGGCAGTTTTCCCTGGCTTTCCAAACTTTCCTTTGTAGGTTTGGTTTGGTTTCTGGTTTTTTCTCCCCCATTTCAGCTGTATGCTAGATTTTACCGAGATTTTAAAAAAAATCCACACAACATTTGTCTATGTTATTTTCAGTTAATAAAACATTTATGATTTTTTTAATAACAGAACTCAGTATTATGAATAATCTCGGAGCAGACAAGCTTCTCTATTCAAACAGCATCTCCACACAGTGCCATTTGGATTAATCTAAAACTCTGCTTACTTGTACTCCACAGCCACACATAGTCCCTTTTGATCATCTAGCCTCCACAAGAAGGTGCATTAGCTGTCTTCCGTTAAACAGAGATGCTGCGACAACAAGCTGGGACAAAAAATCAGTGCAGATGCAGTGATTTGCACTCAATTCTGTATACCAGCTTCCACATACACAAACACGGTGTCACTCAAACAACAGATGACGGAAGGTATGTGAAATTTGGAAAAAAAGTTCTACATTATACCACAGTACTTAGGGCTATTAAAAAGACTAATGTAAGCATATTAGATTAATCTCTTCCCTTGCACAGCTATTTCCTGGTTGCAATGCAACCATCTCTACTTCTGTAGACAAACAGAAGACAAAACTTATGTTAGAAGGTTATCTACTATCTGGCAGTACAGGGCTGCCAGACATGACATTTCCCTGTTGCAGGGTAGGATCTGTGGCAAATAAGCAGTAAAAGCAGAACTCACTTCTGTGTGACCTGGTCTAGGGAATCCTGCTCTGGCAGAGGGGTTTGGACTAGATGATCTTTCAGGGTCCCTTCCAACTCCTAACATTCTGTGATTCTGTGAACATTCCAGAGACTGTCATATACCAGGTCTTTATAAAGCCCACATGCCTGACATGTAAAATTACTGGGCTTTCTCCACAACTACAACAGAACCACACTGCTGGCATGTGGAAAGCACTGACTTTATACTAAACGTGTGCACAGTGACTACAGTATGTGTGTACACTACTTTTAGTCTGAGCATGTGAGTGGACCCTGTAAGAACACTGACAGGTTGCAACCTCTTGTATGGCAATTAACTGGCTCACAGACCATTCCTGGACTGCCTCTGAAAGAGTACAGACTAATATGCCATAACATATTGAAGTACCTAGAGTTTGAAAAGAACAAAATTCTATTCAGCACACACTGAGCCGTCCTAGGCTATGTTCACATCGGGCTATTCCAGGCAAAACTATTATGAATTACCAGCAAGAAGACAGGAGGTTTCATTGTGGCACTGGCCTTCACCCAATCTTGGGTTGAATTATACCACTGCTTATATGCACTCGTAATTTGAAGAAGCATAACAGATGAGTACAAACACTGACCAATCTGAAGCTCTACAGGTTAAAGCAAGCAGAAAGGACAGTGACTTCTTAAGTTTTTGCTTTTGGACTATTGAACAGTAATGTTTCTCTCCTGCTGAGAAGTAATATCTAAATCAAGTATGCAGGGAAAGAGATGCCATGGAGCTTTGCTACAGCCAGAGATTGTGCAACTTCAAGCTATAAGCATATATATATAAGCATCAAGCCTGCAATTCAAACTAGCCATAAACGATTTTCTTTGATTTATGAGATGCAGAGGCTCACTGGAAAAGAAAATGGACTAGCACCTAGATAGTATGTTCTACTTCTGACACCTTTTTTGACTTGGTTTAGCAAATAAAATTTTTGTTTCGGTTCCCTGCCTTATTTATTGTACTATTTCATGCAACAAATAACCTTGTGTCGAGTATTTTATAAAATACCAGCACAGTGCTCTGCAGAAGAGCAAGTCGTTCAAACATCCCAGCTGGAATGCCATTACCACCTCACTATCAATGAACATAAGTACATTACACCCTGATACACAGTAATGAGCTCATCTTTATGTCTAATCACACAAATCCCACCCGAAGCATGTATAACACTAGGTTGTTTTCATACCACAACAGCAGTTCATTACTAACAGCTGCTAAACACCAACATGACCTCATAGGGCAAACAGTCAATTCCTTTATGTCAACTACTGGTGGTGCAGTAGTTGGTTCATATGCATCCTACCAGCAATACTCTACACATTATTTGAATTGAGACTGTACAATTACAAAACAGACTGTTATTAAACAAAAATGCTGTCTTGGATTTTGCAAAGAAGGATTCCTAACATAATGCCAGGTGAGCAGATATGTGTTTTTATGTATTTTACCAGCAATTTTACTTAGAAGCTAATACATCATGTAATTACACTTTAATTTGTTTACTTGAACTGATCATCTTTCTAATCAAATTTATTAGATATTTATTCATTTCTATGAGGTCATGAGAGGTGGTCTGTGAAGTCAGACAACAAAGTTAATGTTTTATTTCCATGTCTGTGAACGTAACTAGCAGACTCTCTAGATCCAAGTCCAGCCCTATGTCAAGAGTTTTTGTATGTTTTGCTTTCTTGTCTTCATCTTACTTAATAAACAACTGTTTCTCTTCTTCCCAGGAATAGCACAAGATTCATGGTAGCGAACTATAGCCTAGATAAGGCCAGGACCTTTTTCCTTTCAGTATCACATAAGATCACAATTAGAAAGTATGTGACTCCTGTAACATTACAGTGTAACGGCTTGCTCTCTTACAAACTCAACTGATGGACTAAGATTCATTTTTTCCTCTAGCTAATGTAGGGTAATTTCTGAAACATATTTCTCCAGCACTTTAAACATACTCTATCAATCACCTGACCAAATGTTTCCCACCTGTTTATTAAATTAAAATTTTCTTTTCCACTTTTATCAGAGCCCAAAAATCTTCTCAGAAATGTGTAAGAGATAATTCCACATCAAGTTAAAGGCATCTGGCTCATTTTAAGCATGAAAATAATTCAAGTCATTTTGGCAGACACAGAACTGACACACGCAAAAGCCAGCACCAAACCATTCATTCTAACAAACCTGCTGTGCAGATACACACACTGTGTAGGTCAAAGTTATTTAAAAGGCTGTATGAATACACTTGCACCTTCAAAAATAGGCAGACAAAGACCTATCTTTTATTTCTTCCTGAAGAGTCTGAAAGGCTGTTTGTATTTTTCCCAGCTCAACTCCTTACTTTTAAGGTCAGAAACATTTATTACTATTATCTCCTGTTTTTTTGATGCTTCCGTTCAAGAACGCTGATGTGAACTGAGAGCAGCTGTAATCATTAACTGAAAGAAAAAGTCAAACCAAACAAAAAAGGCTGGTAATTTAGATGTTAGCAAAGACAGGTAACAACCAAAAAGAGTTTTGACAATGCCTAATGAAAGAATAGAGACTTCTCTAATCAATGAATTACACTGCAACATAAACTTTGTGCAGGGTCCAGTATGGAATGCAAAGCAAAGGGCAAGTGAAATTTCATTAATGGCTCAGACAATTTAAAATGTACAATAAAGAGGAAAATATATTCAAAGTCTTTTCACATAACGGACAAATGGCTTTAAATTACTAGTGGTACTGATACACAGAAAAAGAGAGCAAGTAGCTCATGTTCTTAATGAAAATAAGAATTAAAAGATGTTTCTAAACCTAAATAAACCTATTTAAAACGATTACTACTTCATTACCTCTCAGCACTTGCCAGTAAGGAAAATTCCTGAGGAGAAATACAAGTTCCACCACTTCTGTGCAAAGTAGTAGTCAACCACAAGGGCCATGTTTTTGTTCCATGTGTATAAAAAGCTATTTGGAGATGCCTGCAAACATAAGCCTTTTTTTCAGTTTAGCTATGCTTAGCAGCTCTGAAAATGATAGTATCATTTAGGTTAGAAAAAATCCCTTAGGATCATTGAGTCCAACCATCAACCTATCACTGTCAAGTCCACCACTAAACCATGTCCCTAAGCACATCTACGTGTCTTTTAAATACCTCCGGTGATTGTCACTCCATCACTTCCCTGGGCAACCTGTTCCAATCCTTTATGACCGTAAAGGGGTCAATTCTTCCTAATTCTAATTCTTCCTAATATCTAATCTAAACCTCCCTGGTGCAACTTGAGGCTGATCCCTCTTGTCCTATTGCTTGTTTCTTCGCAGAAGAGACTGACCCACATTTTGGTACAACCTCCTTCCAGGTAATTAGATAGTGGTAAGGTCTCCCTCCAGCCTCCTTTTCTCCAGACCAAACAACTAACCCATAGGCATGGCAAAACTCCCACCTGCAGCTACTTGCCAGAGTATCCCTGCAGGTAGACATATTCTAGTCTTTAAGCTAGGTCCCAGAGAACACTTTCAAAACAAACCTTCTCATCTCCCTTGCTCACTGTGCCCTCCATCATCATCAAAATATCTCCAAGTGAGAAGCTGGATTCTTTTAGAACAAAATCAGTAAGAATGGAAGTTATAGACCACACCTAATGCATTCTAGCCACAAGCAGTCACTTAGTCCCCTGGATCAGACTAGACCTGGTTCAAAGCAAAAAAAAGAAACCCAACTACAACAACAAAAAACAACCAACCAAACAAAACAAAACCACCACAAAAAAACCTACCCAAACTCCTAGAACACGGACATCAGGTTTTCAGTACCTACTGTGTTGCCCTATAGACCCAATCTCCCATTCACATTACTTGAAAACTTAGACATAGCCTTTGTCTTCACTGCCTCACCTACGAACACAGGGATAATAATAATTAACTACTTCCTTCATTGCACTGGTGACAGGGTGACTGATTAGCTAGTGGGTGTGCAGCACTCTGAAAATGTAATGCTATGCAACTACTCCCTCTTACCGCAAATACTCTTGTGCTGTTATCATGCAAAAAGAGAGCAGTACGAAAACGAGATTCAATCCATAATATTCTTGGTTCTTTACAGTAAAACTTTTTTCCAGCTAGATAAGCCAATCTAATCATAGTAGGTTTATTTCATAAACGTTAATAATAATCTGACATAACCACTCAAAGTACATGCATTGATTTTAGTTAGGATGTTGTTCTGATAAGCAGAAGTCCGTCCTTTCATATATTAGAAGTTTTTCCAGGCCTTAAAAGGTTTTTCAATATTTATTAATCAGGATTCATAAAACTCCTATGAAAAATTAAATGAATCTTCGTCATTGCTACACACAATAGAAGCAACTATCACCTGCTGCTGTTTTTATGCATCTCCTACTTAATTTGTTCTTGCTTAATAGAATCAAAAACAATGTAAGGAATTTATGGATATTTACTTTAGATCACTGTCTTCGGTGTATTTTTTTGGTACTGTATTTAAACTTCTAGAGTTCCTTACATGTTAGGCTTGGCAGTACAGCACAATCTATTGTAAATTTTAATTTGCAGACTACTGAAGCTGAGGCAGAAGACAATAGCACAATGCACACGTTGTTACAAAAGCTCAACCTTTAGGTATGTGATGAGAACATACTTCCTACTTAGAAACTAGGACTCTGAACTATGGCTTTGACTCAGGCTGCTGATGTTTACTCCACTACCCTTTGTGGGAATTTTGCTGATTGTCCTCAGCAGGGCTTTCAGGGATGTCTGTGAGACAGGTTTCCCTTATGTCAATGACAGGAAAGAGAATGACTTTAACTCCACAACTGATAGTATTTTACATGTATACTCAGCTGCTCTTTATTTCTACTAAGCAAAATCTGTACTCCTCAGTTTTTGCAATTTAAGTTCCCCAGCTGTTTAGGACTTTGCTTCTGACTTACTCAAAAGCACCATGCTGTTGGCAACACCAGCTGAGTAGTTGCCACAGTTTCTAAGAATGGAGCCCATAAACTAAAACATCCTATTTTCCAGAGGGGCTGATCTGATGAGTTAGACTATCATGAGCAGGCCTGGCATAAAGTGTGCGGACATTCTCTGCTTCAAAGTACAAGCAGAAGAGGAAAGAACCCCTTTTACTTAGAACAGCTTACTGTTTAGCAGAGTCTTGCAGGACACAGGAAATCTTTAATTCATTTCTCATTTGTCCAACTCAGTTCAAACTCCCAACTTGAACCTCTCAAGAAAGATAACTCACTGTCAGCTTACATTGCTGTGTGTCTTCTATCCACACACTGAAAAGCAGGAGGCACCATCAGATAAGATCGTCACCTGCAGAAAAGGTCTTGAGGGTGCTGGTGAACGAGAAGCTGGACATGAGTAAACAGTGTGCGCTGGCAGCCCAGAAGGCAAATCGCATCCTGGGCTGCATCAAAAGAAGCGTGACCAGCAGATTGAGAGAGGTGATTCTGCCACTGTACTCTGCTCTGGTGAGACCTCATCTGGAATACTGTGTTCCTCTCTGGAGCCCTCAACACAGAAAGGACATGGACCTGATAGAGCAGGTCCAGAGGAGGGCTACAAAAATTATCAGGGGGCTGGAACACCTCCCCTGGGAAGACAGGCTGAGGGAGCTGGGATTGTTCAGCCTGGAAAAGCGAAGGCTTCGGGGGGACCTAATAGTGACCTTCCAGTACCCGAGGGGGACTTACAAAAATGCTGGAGAGGGCCTGTTTACAAAGGCATGTAGCAAAAGGACAAGGGGTAATGGTTTTAAATTAGAGAAGAGTAGATTTAGATTAGATATTACGATAAAGTTCCTTACCATGAGGGTAGTGTAACACTGGAACAGATTGCCCAGGGAGGTGGTTGAGGCCCTGTCCCTGGAGTCATTCAAAGTGAGGCTAGACAAGGTTCTGAGCAACCTGATTTAGTTGGTGATGTCCCTGCTCACTATAGGGGGTCAGACTAGGTGACCCCTGGAGGTCCCTTCCAACCCAGATGATTCTATGATTCTATAAATGGAACAAAAATGATCATGTTCTTACTCTCAATCAAAAGGCAGTGTCAGCTTCCAGTCCTGCCAATTCTGCATATATACACAGGCACTTACTAATTCACCCTATTCCGCCTGGGCTTCTAAACCATGTCAATGGGCAAGTAAGTCGGGACTGAAGTGTTCACCAGTGGAGGACCCAGTTCTCTCCAGAAATCCTGCAATCTCTCTGAACTGATTCTTCTCCTACACAGTGCTGCACGATGAGGATGAACATATGCAGTCAGGTGTGTAAGTCTGCTGAGAGCTGCATTGTGAGAAGGCAGTAACTAAAGAAGCTAGATGTACTGCATATAAATTTCTGAATTTCAGTGCCTTTAAACAGACATTTAGAGGAAGAAGTGACAGTGTCTTTCATATACATATTTAAAAACATTAGTGAAAATTACTTCCAAATACCAGAATGACTGCATAGTTTGGACCAAATACAACAGCATTCAAATACAGCTCACAATCAGGCTTTTTGGAATAAAGGAACTACTGGTGCCACCAAAAATATCAGTACCTGATTGTATGCAATACAGAAGAATGAAAAGGAACTTCTATAAATTTAGGACAAGA
The DNA here is from genome assembly GCA_013399015.1 of Galbula dea. NCBI lineage: Eukaryota > Metazoa > Chordata > Aves > Piciformes > Galbulidae > Galbula > Galbula dea. The sequence continues at coordinate 27,506 of VWZX01010091.1, forward strand.
GGCGATTCCTTTCAGCTAAAGGAGGGGAGATTTAGATTGGATATAAGGAAGACATTTTTCACAATAAGGGTGGTGAAGCACTGGAACAGGCTGCCCAGAGAGATGGTGGATGTCCCATCCCTGGAAACATTCAAGGTCAGGTTGGACAAACCAACCCACTCTAGTTATAGGTATTCCTGCTTGCATCAGGGGGTTGGACTAGATGATCGCTAAAGGTCCCTTCCGACTCTAATGTTTCCTTGATTCTATGATTAAATAGTTACATTTTATGGAATTATTAAAAAATATTCCCAAGATATTCAAATGTGAAGCTTAGTTCACACATTTAGTGGTGTATTGGATAAGACATGAAAATCTTACTACTCCTAGGTAAGCATCTCCAGTCCAGTGTAAACTAAGACCTGATTCTTTGGAAGCTCAGACTCTTTTCCATCTCAGCCTACGAAGTGGGTAACATGCTAGAGGGGGAAGAGTATGATCTATGAGAGTAACATCTCCTGCCTCTCCCTTTCCTACCTGAAAATTTATTTCAGGAAAGCTACTTGTGAAGGCAAGATATGGATCTACAAAGTCCTCAGTTGAAGGCAAACTCCTTATTTAGAAACAGAATCATGCAGCAGGATCCAAACTGCAATGGTTATTTCAAATCAGTCTGAATTATCATATTTGAGAAATGATGGCAAGTGTGGGTTCATTAATTGATCCAGGAATAAAGCCTGCTGTCACTTGCAGCATTCTTTTGAAACGTAACTTGTAGAATTATAATTATAATAAGATTACTGGGATGAAAAGGCAGCCTATGATACTTATTGTTAGAGAGACACCAACAGCTTAACAAAAAGAGGAACTACTTCTAGATGACATCAATGTCACAATACAGAATTGCAGTAATCTGTATTATCACAAAAACAATCTACTTGTCTTGCTGATGGACCTGAAAGGGCTGTCTGAAATTTAGCTTACTGTAAAAGCAATAAACTTTGGAATCTGAATTATGAATTAGGCCCAGAAGACTTCTGCTTCAAAAAGACTTGGGGAAAGGAACTTTTTTTCCCCCCATGAAAAGGGATTCACTAGTAACGCAATTGAGTCAGAAGGAAGAATGGCAGGAAGGAAAAACCTTCATTTCCAACTTCAAACCTAAACACATAAATTCATATCTAAGTTTTCTAACCCTTGACACAGTCTTGTCAATGAAGGAAACTTGAAATAATCCAAAGGACTTCATCAAAGAGCAAGATGCACTGGAAAACTAACAGGCTCACTATACTTGGCTATAGGAAGAGCGCAGGCAAAAAAAAGCTCTGAAGTTTTCTACATTTCTATTCTGTAACATGGAAGGAGGTTTGTTTGCTTTGTTTCCTGGGATTTGTTTGTTTTTAAACATACCTTACAGTGTAAAACTAAAAGACAAACCTTTGTAGGAAGCAAAGGCTGTAGAACATTTAAAGGAGCATAATAAGAATGGACAAACAAAAAGACAATCCAGCATTCAAATGGCTTTTGCCTTCCTTTCATTTTCTGGTTTTCACAAAGAAGGGGAAGAAAACAGCATAGCCCCAAACAACTGGCATTACTGGAGTCTTAAAGAAGAATCTGGGAAACAACTTTCCTTTTTTTTTTTTTTTTTTTTTAAGGCCAAGATGTAAAGAAATTCTACAGGTTAAGGGCTCGGAAGACTCCTTAAACAAAACAAAACACACACCCCTCAAAAAGCCCACAAACAAAAAAACCCCAAATCAACATATCAAAAAAAAAAAAAAACAAACAACCTAAAACAACTACTACACAGGCTTATGAAAAATATGCAAGTCCACTTTCAGAAAATAACAATGAAGAGCCAAGCATGACTACCTGAAGACTCACTTGCTGAAGTCCAGCCCTCCTTAAGGATTTCACTACCTAGTTACCACATGAGCAATCAGTTGGACTAGATATCTTGAGGGTCTTTCCAACCGTAATGATTCTGTGATTCTGTAACCATTATTCTGTAACCATTATGACAACTGCTTACTCCAGAGTAAACTCCTGCAAGCTTTGTCTCTTACAGGAGCCAAGGCAGGAGCTGGCTGCTCTGCCTGCCGCTCCAGCACTTGGCTTGACCTTGACAGTCATACAGACCAGCAACCTGTGAGCTTTTTGCTTACCCCTCACCCTTTCCACCTGCCCTCAGAGTAACTTCAACTAGACACACTGCCTGTTTAAAAAAGTTATATATTTTAGAATAAAAGTATATATTTTAGAATACATGTATTTGGTGCACAGTACCTTTGTAGAGAGCCATCATTCTTTTTCATCTTTCTTTCTGGGGTGTACACAGCGAGGATTAACCCTCATCTTTGTAAGTGATTTCCTGACTTGACAGCACATTTCTCTTAGTGGCAAGCATTAATAGGCAAGAAGAGTGTATTTTTTTCCTTCTGTTACTTTTCTGTCTATAAGCAATCTACCTCGTGCAAACAGAATTTGTTGGCACTAGACAGGGCATCTCTGAGCACTGAACAAAACTGAGTTTGTGACCACAGCCAAGTGTCACTTATCAAGATGTTATGGTACAGGTCTAGGTTTATATGCACAGCTAGCATCTTGCAATGACTTCATACACAGAGTTATGGCATTGCCAAAGTCTGTGTTTCCAAGCTGGAGGGTTTCAATCCTGCTATGTATACTCAGCTGATAGCAATATGCCCTGAAACTGTTAACTGCCCACCTTTGCCTAATGATGTTGACATCACTGGGGATGCTGATATTGGATCAGACCTGGGGGCCCCCTTAGCCTATAATCAACTGCTTGAAGTTACAGTCCACCTCAGTGCCGTAACTGTTAAAGAATCAGCCAAAAGACATCCCTATACCACCCAACACAGCCTAACCCTCAGGGTAAACCTAACCCTGTTGCCTTCCCATGAGACAGACTCCATAGGCATCTGATCCCTGAGAAGAATGCTTGCACACTGCCACTGGAAGATCTCTACCCGCACAACTAAGGTTTTCACTGATTTTCCCTCAGGTATCTGATCACAGAGGCCCAGAATTGTCTACAAGATACTCTGTATGCCCATACGCAACAGACAAACGAGTGGCAGCACTGTGAAATGTGAATCCGCACACTAATTGAAGGTCTGGGTAAACTGGTGACACGGCCAATCTGTATCTGCATGGTGATGCTGCAGCACAGTCACTGTATTTTAACGAATCATAGAACGGTTGAGGTTGGAAGAAAACTCTTGAAGTCTTCTGGTCCAACTCCCAGATCAAGCAGGGCCACTTACAACAAGTTGCACAGAAGCATGTCTAGATGTTTACTATCTCTTAATGCAGAAGACTCCACAAGCTCTCTGTGCAACCTTTGTCAGCACTCATGTCAGCCTCACAGTGAAACGTGTTTCCTGATGTTTGCACCTACTGCCTCTTGCTCTACAACTGGCCACCATTGGAAAGAGCCTGGCTCTGTCCCCTTTGCACCCTTCTTTCAGGTGTTTATGTAAATTGGTAAGACACCCCCTAAGCCTTCTTTTGTCTAGGCTGAACATTCCCAGTGCTCTCACTGTGAGGCACTTTCTCAAGGAGAGATGTTTAAGTTTCCTCATTTTCTTAGGCACCTTCTGCTGGAGTCTCTCTAGAAGATTCATGCCTCCTCCTCTTCCACTGGGAAACCCAACCTCAAACTAAGTATACATTAAGTAGAATGAGAAGAGGTCTAAGTGCTCTACTAGGTGAAGAAAGCTTTTTCCAGGGTGTACAGGAGCTCAAGCTGCATCTGTGTCGGCACAGAGTCAAGTTCAGCAATGTTAGGGCACACCTGAAAATTATGCAAAAACCTACTGGTCTCCACAGTTACATAAGACAATGCAGACCCACATGTAAGTAGTAGTCCTATGGGCCTCAAATCCCCATCTTGGTAAGATTACGTCTCACATGAAAGTCTGAAAGCTAGATCAATGGAATGGAGTCTAGCTGGAGGCCTGTGTCTAGTGGAGTCCCTCAGGGGTCGGTACTAGTCCCAGTACCGTTCAATATATTCATTAACAACCTGGATGAGGGAACAGAGTGTGCTGTCAGCAAGTTTGCTGATGACACTAAACTGGGTGGAGTGGCTGACACATCTGAGCGTTGTGCTGCCACTCAGCAAGACTTAGACAGGCTGGAGAGTTGGGCAGGGAGAAACTGAATGAAATTCAACAAGGCCAAGTCTCAAGTTTTGCACCTCAGAAAGACCAACCCCATGTATGAGTATAGGTTGGGGACTGACCTGTGGGAGAGCAGTGAAGGGGAAAGGGACCTGGGGGTCCTGGTGGATGGAAGGATGACCATGAGCCAGCAGTGTGCTCTTGTGGCCAGGAGGGCCAAGGGGATTCTGGGCTGGATTAGAAAGGGTGTGGTTAGTAGATCAAGAGAGGTTCTTCTCCCCCTCTACTCTACCCTAGTGAGACCACATCTGGTATACTGTGTCCAGCTCTGGGCCCCTCAGTTGAAGAAGGATAGGGAACTGCTGGAAAGAGTCCAATACAGAGCCACAAAGATGATGAAGGGGCTGGAACATCTTCCTTATGAGGAAAGGCTGAGGGAGCTAGGTCTCTTTAGCTTGGAGAAGAGGAGACTAAGGGGTGACCTCATCTATGCTTTTAAGTATGTCAAGGGTGGGTGTCAGGAGGATGGGGTCAGGCTCTTCTCGGTGAGGCCCAGTGACAAGACAAGGGGCAGTGGTTATAAGCTGAAGCACAGGAGATTCCATGTGAATACACAGGAATTTTTTTCCCAGTGAGGGTGCCAGAGCACTAGAATAGACTGCCCAGAGAGGTTGTGGAGTCTCCTTCTATAGAGGTATTCAAAACCTGTCTGGACATGCTTCTGTGTGACCTGGTCTACGGAATTCTGCTGTGGCAGGGGGGTTGTACTTGGTGATCTTTCAAGGTCCCCTCCAACTCCTAACATTCTGTGATAAGAGGGAGAAGGTCCCCTGTAAGTATCCCTGGCTCTTCAAACTGCAGTTAAGTCCTGGAACATCCACGTCCCTTTTGACAACAAGGAGCACTCAGCTTCTAGGGACAGACCTCGTTCCTCCACAGAAGATGCAGAACTCCTTACAGTAGGCCTCTAAAGCCAGTGTTTCTGAAAATGTAACCTGAAGCTGTTTTCATATTTCACTGAAGTACTAAGCAGCTGCTTCCAGCATTCACCAAGCATTGACCCTTACACAAAAGCACTAGCATACAGTGCTACTAAGGTGGATGAGCCATGACCACTGCGCATGCAGTACACAGGCGAAGTCTGCAGGTACCCTGAGGTGCAGGCACAGACAGCTGGGCAAGCTATTCCATTACAGTGCATTCTGTTCAGATGCAAATCCTTGGGCACTCACTCAGCTGTGTTTTACAGAAATAATGATAGCAAAATTGTACATGTGTGTAAAGTATACTCCAAAGAGACAATTACTCTGAATCTTCCGAATTCTAAATACCTAAGGACCCCACACACATTACCGTGACACCTAGTGTGAACAACTTATCTATTTCACACCAGAAGAAAACAGAACAACCTAGAAGTGAACTGCTGGACAGGTAAAGAACATGACAGTTTCTTTATGGGAATAGTCACTGGACTTCTGTGGAAGATGGGAGTTGCACAGTTTGGACAGTTTTCAGTGTCAGAAAAGTAGGAAAAACAGACAGAAGGGCAGGCTGGCCAGTGAGACTGGAGTATTGTTGCACTATTGAAAGTGAAGAAGGTAAGGGGATGTGTACACATTTATTTAGCAGAAAAATAAAAACAAGACTGAAATTAAATGAATAATCAAATGGACAAATTGAACTGTAGAAATGTTCTAGATGCCTAGGTGATAAAACTAAAGAATCGCTAATACACAGGTGTAGATTTCAAGAGGGAGATATAACTGAAACAAAGATTTACACAAATGAAAGTTTAGGGTTGGGGGGTTTTTTTAATACTTCAAAATGACCTTGTGGCCAGTGATTATTAATATTTTCACCTTAAATTCTACTAGAGAAAAACTGACATAAAAGCTGGTGCCATTGTAGATGACTAAGTCACACAGGTAATGTGACAGACAAACAAGTGGGGCTCCTTTAAACACTTTAATGAAAAGAGAAGGAGGTATTATCTCCTAGGGTCATGTAACATGCTAACAGTCTCAAACAAATTACCTTTGTACTTAAGCAACTTCACAGCTTCTAAGCCAGAACAGCACCACAGAAATATTTGCCCAGAAAAAGAACAACGTAGCAGAACTCCACTCAAAACTAAGGGCAGGAGCATGTGATAACGAGTCTATACCATCTGCCACGTGTAAACAAATGAAATCCAACAGCACTAGCAGAGGTATGTTACAGGTACATCATGCTTCATGAGAGCTAATTTAGCAACAGCTGACAGAATTACAGGTGTAAATAACCATATTTAGATTTAAAACAGGAAGAAATGGGAGTAATTTCAGAACATTTTATGAAATAGCCTAGACAGCCTCAATTTCACTAAAGAAAAATGAAAAATAGTAAAAGCAGACTGGACAGAAGGGGAGGTTAAAGAAGAAAACTGGAATAGGTAAACCAAAAATATGGGAAATGCCACAACTTGTTAACAGAAAGAGTCAAATGAACACCAGAGCTCCACGTGGGACCACACGTGTTGTTTCTTTAATTGCGAAACACTAAAAACCCATGTTGGTCAGTCACTAAACTGCTGCTGTAGAACACTTAATATTTATTAACATGGAAAAAGCATACATAATTTGCAAATATTTCCATTTTGTTTTTAGGAAAACATGTCACATTTGCAATGACAAAAGAGTTTCCACTCCAGCACCCACTGAAGATAAATGTTACGGAGGATTCACTGAAGTTAAAACACTGCCACTCAGCAGACACACTTAAAGAGTTTTAGAAAGACTGACTAGGACATAATCCTGCTTTTCAACTCAAAATACCACCCAAAAAACCCCAAAAGATGGGAAACAGGGTGAGGGGAAATGAATGCATACCAAGAGCTATGCACTATAACATTTCAGATCGTTTGCTGTACAAAGTCAAAGGTTTTGACGAATTAAGCATGTGCTAAGCAACCAATCAAACAACAAATCAACACAGCATGCATTAAATAACAGTTGTTTAAACAGCAAGTATTAAATTACATAGGTGAAAGTCCCCAACAGACAGTTGACTTCTAAACAGGAACTCAGTGAGACTAAGTCTCGGGTAAGAAACTTCAGTATCTCCACCCACAAGATAGAATAAAACCATAACATTATTACTGACCGTACTTGTAGGTTACACAAAAGGTGTGGACTAGTAAATTATGAAGAGGATTTGATGCTGAAAAGTAATTAGAATAACCAGTAAGCCAAAAACAGCCAAGACTGCGTTTCTGTTAAATGTTACCTTGTCAAACAATGAATGAACCCACCCTGAAACACAATTATTTAGAAGAGTTACAGCAGATAGTCAACCAAACACAAATAGTTTAATGTCTTGACTCAGAAGGCTGTTGCACTCCTTGCACACACCTCAACAGTGGTATCCCAACTAACAAAATTGAAATTTTACTCCTCTATGTGTATTAAGTATATACACAACAGTGTTCAAGTCTGTCTGTAGTTCAGTAATGATGTCAAAGAGTTGGAAAGGAGTCAAAATACCACTGTAAGAATGATTAAAGAATTAGAAAATGCATCCTGTAGTTAGAATTAGGATTGAACTATGAACCATCCAGAATGAGCCACAAACATGGGATATTGCAATGTTTTCCTTCTGCCCTTGCAGTTGTTCAGAAATTTAATGTTCAGGAAAGACATTTAATTTAAATTGAGTGGTATAGTCATCTAATGTCAGAAAATAAATTCCACAATAAACAGGTTATCAGACAAGTTGCTGGCATATTGTGAAGCATCCATGTATTCTGGTTCAAAAAACATCCCATAACTAAAAAAGACACCCAACAAAACAGATCAATGAACAAACAAAACCCACACAACCTGAGACCTACTGAGTACAGTGATAGATAATTGCACAGTGACTGTTAATGTCACTAGTCTAGATTACTAGGTCAAAATACTGTTTTAAAACAAAACATATACTAGATAAAGAAATAAACATTTGTCTTGCTTATGGCTCTGTGAACATCTCCACAGTTTTAGCTCTCTGTGCACATGAAAATCTTTGCAAAGAAATTGGATGGTAATAAGAGAATTGCATGTCACTATGTGCAAGTAGCTGGGTGTCATGTAAACAAAATAAAACACATAGGCATGGAAGGTGATCAGCTGTTTCTCCAGCTATGGCTTATTTCAGAAAACATGGTCAATCCTTGGAAATACAAACAACTAAAATATACAGCAAAGGCATTAAAGTACTGTCATGGGAGGCTTTTTCCTTTTTTTTTTTTTTTTTTTTTTAAACTATTTCACCACAAAAA
>VWZX01010091.1:35937-47723 GCA_013399015.1 Galbula dea
TAAAGCTATTCCAACATAAGAATGTGCCCTAATGGCTTGACAAGTCATATATACAGTATCTTTGCATAATTACCAATAATAATAATAAAAATCTTATTTTGCCTCTTTTAAACAAGAAGAGCCATATACCTCCTCCTGCTTTGTCTTTTTTTATCATTAATGGAAAAACTCCACTGACAAAAAAAGCAATGTAAAAATTTACATACTATCCTCCTTACCTCAGCACATGAAATCACAGATCAAAAAATATGTAAATCAAAAGATTCAGCCAAAATTATCTGTGGTAGTAACCAAACTAGAACTGCACTATAAAAACTAACATACTTGTAAATTTTTTTTAAAAACATACAGGCACAAGAATGCCATTATGCAGAGAATGCCTGTGTCAGAATTTTCTCCAAGGTGAAAAAAAAAATCCAAAACTTAAAAGCATACATATTAACTTCACTGTTCAATGTCAGAGCTTTGCATTTGTCATTGAGAGTACAGCCACAATTAAGCTATTAGAAAATTCTTTTCATGTTGTTTATCTGGTTTTGGTTCAAAGGCTAAAATCTTTAGATATTATCACAAGTCTAGTTCTTAACCCTAACCAGATTTAGTAATTAATAGTGGTGTATTAATTCTGCTGTACAGCCAAACACAGAACAAAACCACAGTGCATCAGAATTCATTATTATGACGCCTTGCAGATAGGAGGCAGGAATGAACAGAATTAAGTAAATAAACCCCAAGAGAACACAAATTACTCTGGACAAAGATATAGAGTCTTACGATCACAGATGCTATTAAAAGACAAAATCATTACAAGCCATGACATCTTCACAAATAAAGTACTACATCAGAATTAGACCAAACATACTATCAGTCAAATTGCTCAAATTCAGTAATTCCAATGAATATCTTAGTTCTGTTTGTAGAAAATATTCAATTTCATGTATTGATGAAAGCAAATTTACTCCTAAATTATCCATTCTGCCTTTCTATGAAACCAGCTGCTATACCAGGAGGGACAGTCATCTAAGTGAAATCCATCCTTCCATGGTTTGGAGTAAATGTTTATTATCTCCTTTAGTTTATTTATCATTTCAATGTTGAGATAAATACAGACTGAGGAAACTGAGTACAGTACAAAAAAAAAAATCTCAAGCTACTTCTTCTCTTCCAAAGAGAAAAAACAGAAGTATGTTCAGGTGCACTGTCAAGAGTAAAAATAAATAAACAAAAGATCCATCTAGCAAACAGATTGAGAGCATGTGCAACACTTTTAATCCCAGGAACTTATTCATTACCAAAACACTCTAATCACAGAACTGTTTGGGCTGGGAGGGACCTTCAAAAATCATCTAGCTTAACCCTCTCTGCCAAAGGCAGGGACATCTTTCATATCAGGTTGCTCAAAGCCACACCCAACTTGACCTTCAATACTTCCAATGGTGAGCTATCCACGAATTCTCTGTGCAACCTCTTTCAGTATTTTACCACTCTCATTGTAAAAAAAATTCTTCCATCTAGTCTAAATCTCCCCTCTTTTAGTTTAAAAATATTGTCCCTCATCCTGTCTCTACAGAGCCTGATTGAAAGTTTCTTGACTTTTTCTTATATACTTATATACTCCTTTTGTATATGGAAAAACTGCAATAAGACCTCCTCAGAGTCTCCCCTTCTCCAGCCTGAGCAACTCCAACTCTCTCAGCTTTTCTTCATAGAGAGCCCACTGTTAATTTTTTTGTCCCTCCTCTGAATTCACTCCAACAGGCCCATGCCTTTCCTGTGCTGAGGACTCCAGAGCTGGATGTGGTACTCCAGACAGGGTCTCACCAGAGCAGAATAGAGGGAGAGAATCACTTCCCTCGATCTTGCTGGCAACACTTGTTTTGATGCAGCTGAGAATGCAATTGGCTTTCTGTGCTGCGACCACACTTTGGCAGCTCACGTCCAGCTTTTCACCCACCAGTACCCCCAAGGTGTTCTCCATAGGGCTGCTCTCAATCCATGCATCCCACAGCCTGTATTTATGTTGGGGATTGCCCTGACCCAGGGGCAATGCACCCAGGACCTTGTACTTGGCATTGCTGAACTTCACGAGGTTGACATGGGCTCACTCCTCCAGACTGGCATGTTCCCTCTGGATAGCATCCCTTCCCTCAAGCATGCTAACTGCACCATTCAGCTTGGCATCATCTGCAAACGTGGAAAGGTACAACTCAACCCTACTACCTATGTCGTAATGACAATATTAAACAGTACAATTCCTTGAGGAACACAATTCATTACTGTTTCACTTGGATGTTAAGCCACTGATCCTAACTCTTCAGATGTTGCCATCAAGGCAATTCCTCATTCATCTAACAGCTCACCCATCAAACCCACATCTCTCCAGCTTGGCAGTAACAGGTGGAGGATTGTATCTAAGGCCTGATAGAGCCTAGATAGATAGTATCCATAACTCCTCCTACATTCACTGACACAGTTACTACATCATAGAACGCCACTAGATTAGTCAGGCACAACCTGCCCTATGGCAAGCCATGCTGGCTGCCTCTAATCATATCCCTATCTTCCATATATTTCAATATATCTCCCAAAAGCGTTGGTTCTAAGGCTAAGTTGTCGCTTGAGTTTTGGCTTGAGCCTTAGCATTGCCAAAGATATTTCCCCATCTTGGGGGATTAAAAAAAGGTTTCACATATCAGAAGTGCTTCTCACAGGAGACTAACACTAAATACTTTTGGCATGACATGCAACACCTGTAACTTCCCAGATGAAAACCTCATACAAAGATTCACTTGAGAGCAGACTTAATGGCTTAGGGTAAGGTTAATGAGATAAATCTCTAAATCTCTCTTTCAATAATAAGCCAGGTCAGTAGTGTTCAAAAGTCAGTCAGACAACTGCTTGGTGGCCTGCATTCCAAGATAAATAACTGATCTTGTCATTGTTAATGATAACTAGATGAATGCATCATAACCAGCCCTAATATAAACTGGCAGCCTCAGGACAGGAGAATTTTAATTGGCATGAAGACTTATCATCCTGTTTGAAAATACTTTTATGTGTCGGGTTCCATCAACACACAAACATGAAACGAAAAGAAGTAAAAGAGACTTTAACCAAGCCATTCAAATATGTAAGACCATGTGTTCTGTTCTTTGGGCTTTTCTCCCAGCACAACCATACACTGTCTCAGTTTTGAGGCTACTATTATTTCCTTTTAACAAAAGAAATAAAAGTAGTAAGAAATACTGTAAGAACCATTATTTTCTCTCCTAAAAGATCAATTGTGTTAAAGCTAATTACGTTTGTCACAAAGGAGTATTTTGGGAAGGGGTGGTTGTTTTTTGTAAAATTGTACCTTTCTGCAAACCTTCTTTGCAGGTTTTTTTCACTATCAACATAAATGTTGATTTTAACACCATCTAGNTGTTGAACATACATGGAGGATGCCTGTAGTTTTCAGCATTTAATTTCCATTGCTTTTACTGCTTTGGTCTATTAGATGAAGAGACACATACAGTGCTTAGTAAAACCAGTACCAGAGTAAAATAAAAATTCCACAGTTGATCCTCAGTTTCCCATGCCTGACCAGTTCCTAAAAGGACCAGGAATGATGGCATCTTTCCCAACTTCTATGCATTTGAGTTTTTCTGGCCTTGTAAGTTAGCAGTTGCTGCAGCAGAAACCTTCTGCTTGATTTCTGGCTGACTGTACTCACCCAGAAATGCAGGCTGGAATAGCTTTCAGCATTCTTTTTAAACATTCTCCAATATAAGCAAGACAATTAACATTAACATTGCAGACTTAAGAGTTAAAAACTCTCCCGTGATGGGAGCGAAAGGCAAATTTTCCTTAACAGAAATGTTCTTGCTCAGTACAAGGATTCTTGCCAAAGATTATCTTATTTCTTTTCAGTTTGTAGCTGGCAGAGCAATGAACTAGCCAAGGACCACGAAACTGTATGCTAGCAGCTGGTGAGCTTTCAACTCAGGTACAGTGACAGAGACACTAACAAGACTAGGCAATAACGTATATTCCGTGCCATAAGAGCAAATACTGAAATCTGAAATACTTTTTCCTAATGGAGAATTTGAAACCGTACCTAAGGCATGTTCTTTATACAGTACCTCAAGGAATTTGTTTGGGTTGATTTCATGGCTATATCATAGCTAAATCAGCAATTTCTAAACTCTTGACTCCTCTTTACTGAAAGAATCCCTAACGGGTTGGGCTTCCATCACATTCAAGTACACCAAATTCCTACAGAATAGTAAACCTGAACTCGTAACTCCCAATTTAACTCGAAGGTGGCTAACCCTGTCTAGAAAAAAACTCCTTCTGATCCTCACTTGGTGATACTTACCAAGATTACAGCTGTATTTTCAGTTAAATTCAAAAAAGTTAAGGATCTAACTGCATTCACCTCTTCAGAGAAGAGAATATTTTAGGTAAAAAAATAAAAGGGAATAAAACATATTTCAAATGTTGACTGCCCTTTCCACAGTTTTCCTTAGGGAAAAACAAATCTTCCTTCAAGAGACTTTTGATAGCTAGGGCTGAATCCAAAAGCATTTTGACAAGGACCACCATGTCATTTTCCTAGTTAAAAACAAAAGGCACACACAGTCAATGAGGACCAGACCTTGGGTAGGCATTTAATCTATTTGCCATTAAACAAAAGCAGATCTAGACCCAGGCAGCAGACAGAACTGTCTTGTTCCACTTCTAACAGATCCTTCTTCTACACACTGAGCAAGTGAAGCTAACTTACAAACAACATAGCTCCAAGATGAAGGTGTCTATACACCTCTCAGTGGTGGTGAGGCAACAGTGATACAACTTGTCTTTCCAATCTACTGAATCATAGGGGTTTCCACTTTCAGAAACATCCTGATACTTTATTCAAGCTATGCACATAATGCAAACCACCTCCCCTTCAGAGATAGATGAGATGAAGAACCACAGTGGGGCTCACCTAAACCGCATCTTCCGAATCAGTAGTCTGCTGGATGATTCTGCCTGAAGGGTTCAGCAAAGGAAGAATCTTGTTTATTGGGGTTTACTTTTGTTCTGAAATAGCCACACCACCTTCTAAAATGCAGAATGAACCAACAACAGCACTTTTCTACTGGCAACAGCATCTTCACAGGGGATCTGGGATAAAACTCTACAGTACAGCAGAACATGAAACAGTGTGCAAATTAAGTAGTTTGATTATTTCATATGATTTGCCCTTTGAAAATCTACAAGGGACAAAAATTTGATAATTACCCTTCAGTTTAGTCTCCATATCAATATTACTTACTAGGGGAGCAAGGTACTTTCAGAACATGTAAGATTTAATCTTTCTTTTAGCTTGAAAAAACAGTGGTACTGTTCCTGGAACTCTCCCAGTAATTTTCAAAACTTTTTAACTTCTAGAACTGTGGTATCACAGACTCATATTAATGCATGTAACTTCTTCGTACAGAGTTAACAATACTTAAAGCCCACTGCACGTTTCCTTCTTTGATGCTAAGACTACTGCATATATGGCTTCCTCTATTCTAATTCTTCCTTGGTTTTCTACTGCATTCCTGCATTTCATTCTTGCTAGTCTGAGGTTTTATAATTAGAGTAAATAAAAGGTGAATGATGAAAAACTTTCATAATTTTATTAGTAACAGCTGTTCATACACAGTAGCATTTGAGTTTTTCCTGAGTCTTCTACTGTTCAGTAGGGCAAGAAAAACGCTTGGTGTTTATAGCATTCTATTACTATAACAAAGCTAATTAACATTAATCACACATCTATGTTACAATGTTATTTCACATTTTCCTGGGATTAGTTTTTCAGAGATTTTCATATTATTTCAAAAGAAATGTTCTCCCCCATGAAACTGCCACTGCCATTATACATCAACAGAAATACCTGAAGCCACTAAAAAAACCCCATAATTTCTTAATTTTCCAGCATACACTCAAAAGATTCTTATGCCCAGCATAAAATTTTCCCCTCCTACACTAACTGCATATTGTTAATAATGACAGGTTACAATTTGGGGTCACTTGGTTCTTTGACATATGAGTAAAATTAAATTAGTCACAATTATTTTACTATTCAGGCCCTTATGAACTGCCTATTAACTTCACTGGGTATAGATCACTCTTAAAGAAACAAAGCCAAACCAGCAATAAAGTCTCTGTAATGGCTGCAAACAAAACATTCCTCCATGATACACTAAAAATACATAGGTATGTTCCTAAATGTATTCTAAATATATGCAAATTTATGTTATTCATATGTTTGTATACTGATATCCAGATGATTACTTTTTTCTTTAAAAAAAAAAAAGGATCTATAGAGATTTAGATATATATCTCAAGGTGTTTTGCGTCCAGAACAAAATCATATTTCCTTAGAAATAGCTGCTTCTAAATCAGTGAATTACAACATACATCAAAGTGTACAGTCACTATTTGTTCACTTTACAGTTGTAAATAGTTATTGTGGTAACTACCTAAAATCATTTGAAAGTGTTCAGTGTGAGGACAGATCAATACAAATAAAAGTTACAGGAAAAAGAAGGAAATTTGCTTGTTTCTCTAGCTGAAGAAAAAGTTATATAAAACAGTGTACTCCATTGTTGGCTTAATGGACCCACTTCCTCTGCAGTTTACATTCAGAAGTCTAAGTCTCTGCTAATTCACCAAGCTCTGTAAATAAATGTTTCAATCAGATGACACTGGCATAAGAAAATAAATGCATATGTATACTGCATTCTTGCTGTATATTCACCTTACATTCAAAAGCATGTTCCCCCTAGTTGCAATTTGCACTTATCTTCCACCTGTTTTCTTTGGTAAAGCACAGAGAATAAAAGAACACTCCTATCAGGCAACTCTTTTCACTGGCACATCTGCTTTCTCAAACATTAAGAAACAACTGCTCCTTAAGAAAATGATTTGCACAAGAGAACACCAGCAAATATGCCACAAAACAGTAACCACTCTTACACAACTCCAGTACTTAATTTGGCCAAGGTTTGTAAGTATGTATACATAGCTACCCAACTAGCATGATATTGCCAGATTACTTATTCAATACTCATGACATTTCCCACCAAGAAAACTGTGTAATATAAATACACAGCACGCCCAGGATTGAAGGTTTATAGCTACAACGTATCATGTAGACCTAAATGATGCTTTCTGAGACCATGCAAAATTTCCATGGATGACATGCTATGATAATACATAAGAACTACAGTACATGACTCTTACTGCTTAACAATAAATATGTACATACATGCTTAAATATATGTGTGTATTTTATTTTGCATACACCAATATAAAACATTAAAACATCTCTTTATTTTCCTTCCCCAATTATAAAAACAATGTGTTTTCACAGCTAACAGAAAACAATGGATGGATATTAACAAGTGTAAGCTCCGGAGAACAATCATATGGTTTTACAAAGTGTTCGCCACTAATGAAATTCAAAGGAATTTGGAAAATACATATAATTAAAGCCAAATTCAGTGGAAGACTGAATTTGTTCTGAAGTGCCTTGAAATACTACAGGAAAGTTGTGCTAGCTGAACCACAATTCTGTAATATGCTTCAGTGTCTACTTCTGAATTCTGGCTTTTAAGAATTACAGCAGAAAAGAAACCACTCTGTTCTCTTGTAATCTGTTCCAAAAATGAAGTAATGAAGCACAATAAAGTAGCTAAAAGTGGTATTTTAATGTTTAATCACAGAGAGGGTTTATTTTTAAACTAATACTTAAAAATAACCTTAGCATGTAGTAAATTTTCCATAAATGACTTAGCATTTTAAACCGTTTGATCCCCATTAAAAGTATAAGGTTATAATTATTAATACACAAAGAGTGTAGAGCACAGAGCATGGGTCACACAGTCACAGGAGGAAACTCACTCACTTTGCAAGGAAGCACTGTATCTTCCACAAGGTATGGGGAAAAGAAACTTCTAATCCAAAAATGTTAATTGTTTTCTTCAAATTTGCTACATATGTAGCATACATTTGCACGCAGGTACCTCTATGTACATATAATAATCTGGCATAGGTTTATTTGTGCGTTAAAATCTTCAGTGTTAGTAATACCTTTCACTTCGCACTTCCAACAAGTCTGAAGAACGTGCACCATCAATTAACACAGCTCAGCTAAAACTTTGCTAGTAGTCTCCTTATGAGCCAAAGGATAAGCTTCAGTCCCACGTTCTAAAGCTTTAACCCGCATAGGCTTTTAAGTCCCACTAACTTTACATAGTGCAAATGAGAAGCTGGCACTTCTGAAAAAAAAAACAACAAACAAACAAAAAACAAAAGCAAATGTGTTTGTCTTAGTGGTTATGTTAACATTAAATTAAGCAACACAAGTAATTTAAGTTTTTAGTGGGAATGACACGTAATAGGACAGCAATCTCCTATTCAACTTCAAGGAAAATATGTTTTTAAACCATTTCAGGTGGGTTTTGTGCTACCAACCTCACCATTTCTAATGACTAATTTTCAGCTCTAAAATGGTTTTGTCTCACAACCATGTGAATGACCCACACAAACTTAAAACTGAGCAACTGCCTAAGCTAGGGAAGCACTGACTTAAAAAAAAAAGTGCTGTCAGGTATGTAACATAAGCTCACCAATAAAAAAAGTTTTCCTCAAAATGTGTTTATAAATTGAAACTTGCATTTCTTCAACCCCACGACTCCCAACAGTGGTTCACCACTATACTGCATTTTACAAGATGAGATCATTAAGTGTTAATCCAAACAGTTGCACATGCATACACACCTTCAGTCAAACATATAACAGAGGCTGACAAAGCAAACAACCAGAAATGTGCAATTAATAACAACAGTAATGATTTTGGTACTAGTTTCATTACCCAAGTATCACGTTGTGCTGTTAGTGCAGGTGAATGTCCACCTCTCTTGGTCTAGGTACATTATGCTCATGCTTTCACAAGCATGTCGGAACTCTTGGTTTGCAATGGTGATGATGATGAATGCAAAAACCTCTCATACAGACACTCAAGAGAGTTCTCCCCAATGCCTTCTACAGGCCAGCTTCTTCTCTGTTCTCCCTCAAGTCACCACACACTGTTTGGTCTAAAGCCATACCACAATTAACTCCAATCTACCACAACCTAACCCTACACTTCACATTACCAGTGGGAGGACCTTACAAAGCAGTACAAGCTCTCCATTACAGACTGCAGAAGTGCATCTCTGAATTTCTTCTCTGGGTAACATATACTGAACTCATTCAGTACATTTCATATATTTTTGAAAACTTGGGAGAATCCTCTTAACACTACTGCAAGTAAAATCAAGAATATACAGAAACAATCTGAACCCAAGTAACAAGTCAAATATGCCACATTTCCCTGCTGAAACAAACACCTATCATTAAATACTTATACTTGATACTTGAATTTTTTCCATAAAATTAAGCAAACGCAAGCTACCTATCCCCTCTTTTATCTTTGTGAATCCTGAAACAGCCACAACATGCACTTCTATAAACAAAAATCAGGCCAAAATGAGACAGAACCTTATTACTGGGAGTGCTGCATCTGTCTCAACCACTCCCTTCCCACATCAGTTAAGGATCTAAACACCTTTCTACATATCCAGAAGGTAAGCAGCAGAAAACAGCATATTTGTATGGAAGCACTAAAACATATTCTGACTTTTCCTTTCAACTGCCCTCATTGAAAAGACAGTCTACTCCCCCAGCATAAATGACTACTTTCACAGATGACCCAAGACAAAAATCTTCAGTATAAGCATCCCGCATCCACTTGGCACATCCCAGCTCATCCACAGTTGACAGTGGTGCAGACATATTTCAAGGCCTGCGAGTTCCAGGCAGAAGCTGTACTGTCACGGGAGCTACACGACATAGTAGAGCACAATGGATACGCACATACATATTTTAATTCAAAAGGTTTATTTTAGTATAAGCCAAAATTCTATTAGATAAACACTGCCTCTGCATACTTGTGTCTCTAAAATAACAGCCTATGTTTTAATTAGAGAAAAATTATACAACAGATTTTATTTCCGGACCAGTGAGTGGATTCTGAATGTATTACAGATCCTGTCATCGTCCCACATACTTCACGTTACTCCTCAGCTTTGTGTGTGCACCTGCAGCTTTACCGTTCCCTTGTTTTCTAAAAACTGTTCTACAATCTGAGCACAAGCCCCTTATCCTCGTTTACCTCATTAAATAAAAAAAAAAAAAAAATGTTACCGGTGAGCCAACAATCTCCCCGAGGCTCACAGAACAATGCAGATAGTGAACCAGCCACCATGAACCCGCACAGCAAACTCCGCCGGCGAGACCCTTCGCCAATCCACTTCCTCACCACCGCGCACCCACACGCAGCGCCGCCACAGTTTACCCCTCACTGACCCACCATCCTTCCCCCCTCTCCATTTTGGAAGGCCTCCACAAGCCCACCTGCAGGAGCCGCAGCCGTTCTGCCCGGCGACGCCAGCGGTCGAGTACACACGCCCCACCGCGGCGGGGACACGGCCTGCGCCTCCCGGCGGCCGAGCCGACGAGCGCCCGGCAGCAGCCCAGTCGGCCCCACTGTCGCCCCAGCCCCAACGCCAGCCGCCTCGGCCCAACCGTGTAATGCACCGGCCGGAGGGAGCCCGGGGCGGTGAAGACTATGCCTGGGCTGCAGCCCCAGCAGCACCGGGTACGCGCATGCCGGCAGCGGCCCGAGGCGACGCGAGGCGGCCGGGCCGATCCGGGCGGCGACAGCCCACACTCACCCAGCAACAGCAGCTTCAGCTCTCGGCGGGCGTCCCGCTTGTCCCGGCGCAGCTGCCTCTCGATCTCGTCGTTGATCCGCCGGGCTTCCTTGGCTTCTTCGCTCAGGCAGCACGCCATGATGGACTCCAGAGTCATTCTTCCTAACTGGTTCAGACACAACCCCCACCTCCCTAAAATCGCACGCACACTCACACACACGCACCCCGCCGCCGCCGCACCGGCCCCGGGGGGCACAGGCGCTCTCTACTCGAGAGCTCCTGCCGGGCGCCGCAAGGCAGGCACAGGCAGCTGCCTCGATACCTCACAGAGGCAAGAAGAAAGAGGCAGGGCCGCTGACGGCGCGGATCCCCGCTCCCTGCCGCTGACACCCGCCGCTGCCAACTCCTCCTCTCCTCTATATCATGCACTAAACAACAGGGAAACATTCACCGCGGCGGCAGCAGCGCTACTCAGCCGAGCCGCTCGCCACCGCCGCTCCTCGCCCTGCTGCACCACTTCCCTCGCCGCCGCCCGCAACCAACGCAATACCCGACTGTCCCTGGCGGCCGATACCCTCACTGCCCTCCGGACGGACCACCCCACTCCCTGTGGAAACACTAAAACCCGCTAATCCCTCCCCGCTCCGCACACATATTTCCCTGCCGCGCCCCCTGCCTTGGAGCGGGAGTTCAGCTCCTGCGGGGTGGGAGAGCTTGCCGTTCCCCAGCCACCTCGGCGCCTGGCTGGCACAGCTTCCTCACGGCAGAGCCTCCCTCCCGGCACGGCAGCCGCTCGCCTCTCAGGCAAAGAGAGGCGCTGCTGCGGCTCGCCCCTGCTCTCCCTTGCCAGTAAGGACGAGAAGTGGTAGAGGGGCCGCAAAGAGCTGGCAAGGAAGAAGAGGAGCAAAGAAGGCAGGCGAAGGTCGGCCTCGCCCCGCTTTTCAATGTCTGGGCTCCGGCGGGCGTGGTGAGGCAGAAATATGGCGGACCGTCTTTCCCGCCGCCTCTCCC
>VWZX01010094.1:0-81224 GCA_013399015.1 Galbula dea
GATCTTTAAGGTCCCTCCCAACTCTGACAATTCTATGGTTCTATAAAATGATGGCATTTTAAAGATGAGACTGGAGCTAGTCCATCCACCAGTATTGTTTTGATGTGACTACATTCATTGCTATTCCTCAGTCATGTGAATGGAGAAACAAGAGTACCACACCTTGAAAAGAGCCTGTCTGCTTTTTCATGTCTTTGTCCTTTGAGATATGAAAAACTTGACTGGATATGAGCCTGGGCAACCTGATCTAATTTAGAGTTGTCTCTGCCTTGAATCACAGTTGGACCAGTTGTCTTCAGTGGTCCCTTTGTCTGAATAGGCCTTTGAGCTCCCTATCCACTGACTACGAAGGTGCTACTGTAGCAACACTCCTAAATGAGGTATTTACATAAAGAAATATCTCCACAATGGAGTTCCTGTGGTTTGATTACTTATATAGCCAGGTTAAGAAGAGAAGACCACTTGTCACTTGAATTATAGACAGCAGCAGGCCTTTATTTAAAAACTTCTGGAGAAACCTGGTCCAATTGGTTACAAAGATTAAAAAAACACAGTTGTTGGGATTTTCCTTCTTCATACAAATAAGCTCTCAGTGTTATTTGGAAAAACTTAAAAAGGAGTCTTCCCTGGTTGATTTGTGTTTTCCACCTCCTTCTTCCTATTGCAAGATTAAACTTAATATATGGTGAACTGCAGGAACTGCAAGATTTTGAATGTCAGTGAGTAATAGTAAAAGGGGGGGGTTATTTTAGATATTTGGGTACAATCTAGAGCCAGGAAAATGCCATTATGTGGGTGGTACTAGGCCTCTGGTGCAGGTCTAAGTTGTCATTACTAGAGGAGTAGGAATACTCAGGTTCTCAAAGAAGAATTTGAAGACATGAGCTTTGGCATGAACTAACCACTTGGTGAGTTTGAAATTGAGTACAGTTCTGTACACAGTATGGACTCAGTAAGATTGTAGCACTCTTGTTTTGTTACTACAGGGATGTTTTTAATGCATGGATGAAAACTGTTTAAATTGTTTCCAGTATCTTACATTTCTGTAGTGAGTTTGGATTTCTTTTTTCATCCCATTACCAGTTCTTTGTGTGGTGCCATTTTTTTTTCTCTCCTGTTATGACTGTTGCCTCTTCAGATTAAAATACCACAAATCTTTGACCTCCAGAGCAGTCAGTACTAAATGCTGAATGGTGTGTTTTTCTCATTCTCACAACATTCATCACAACCACCCATTTATGACCCAGCTGTTGAACTTGATGGCAGCTGTGGGGTGTGGAAACTGAATGCCAGGCACTCTTTTGAATTAGAGCTGCTCCCTAATGCACCATCAGGGTACCATTGGAGGAGGAGTCCCATTAACTTTTCTCTATGGGTGTTGTGTGCAGCTGGGAGAGATGCTATGTCTTCAAATCAGACTGATTTTTGTTAGCTGTAATACACATGTAAAGACTATTTAGGTCAAATTACTCATTAATGATTTCTTTTGTTCTTTGGCAAATGTTAAATTTGTTGGTCTAAAGTTTAGTTAGTGATTTCATTACACACCCTCAAAAGTTCATGAATGCCTCATTCACACTGTAATTGGTCTGCAGAAGTGTTTGAAAGCTTCTGCTCTTCTGTTCTGGGCAGCAGCTGGAAATGCTGCTTTTCTGGATTTGGACAAAAATACTTTTGTAGTGGTTGAGAACATTTTGTTGTTCTTTAACATTTCATTACTTTGACTCATCTTTAACCTTACCCTTCACCATTTAAAGTTTAAGCTACTTCTAGTTATCTCTGTACTTCTAGGAATATGGCTGTGTATCATTTCAGAATGGAATTCATGCCAAAACTAAAAACTTATTTTAATATGTACATGCTGCAATAGTGATGAAATCAACATGAACCCAGATCATTTACAAGGTCATATTCATCAAAGCTACATCCTTTATCAGCAGAGGTGGTCTACATCAAGGATTTGCACCAGTGCAAAAATTTAAGCATTCCACATTCTCCTAATCCATCCTGACCCACAAAATGTTAGCCTAGCATGTCTTGGCTTCATTAAATAAATGAGACTTTTGGTGGAAAAACCTGTAATAAAGGCTGAGGGATATGGTATTGGAGGGCAATTATTGCATCTCAAGTTTGGCACCATACACTGAAGGGTGAATACCTGGTATCTACTACTTGGCTAGGTTAAGCAAGAAACATTGTTGGAGATACACCTGTAGCATCATTTCTGCTGGCACTGAGGTCCCCTCTGACTTAAAGCTGCTGATTTGTGCAGTGGTCTGTGGAAATGCAGATTTTGTCCTTGACCTTAGAAGTCAATTACTAATTCTTCCTTACTTGTCTTTTGAAATATGCCAAGTCCTGCTGGCAGGCTGTGTGTTACTGTCATGTATATGCTTGTGTGTTTGTGTCTGCCCATGGGAAATAAAGGTTCAAACACTGTATAAGGTGAATTCTCAGTCACTGCAGTTAAAGGCTTCTGTTTCTAGACTCTCACTGTACTTACAAACATCTGTGGGCAAAACTAGCAAACAGGACTGTCTGAGTAACTGATTTCTTAGCCTCCCTTCCCAAAGGTATGCTTTTGGATGATCAGTCACAAACACATCTCTTTGCACATATCAGTAATAACTGAAATGCTATGAGCTGCTTCATATGCACAGATAATATCAGAATATTTTTGGTATTGAGGATAGAGCACATTTAATACTGAGGTATCTGAATGTGTAAGCCCTGACTTCATTTGCATTGCCTAGAATAGGGCTGAGTGTATAGATTTGAACCTTGCCAGTGATTCAGTGCTAACATGATACATGTTCAGAGAGAACTTTGGGGGAGGGCAGAAGAAAAGCATGATATATGATTAAGTTTTTCCAAGCACCTTTGGATCTTATCAGAACTAAAATTGTGTCTGATGGGAATAATAAGTCTCTGAAATTCTAGAGAAATATAATCTTAAGTAACTCTGTATGGGTGTGTGAGCACAGACATGTAGAGATGACATAGCCATTCCTGAAAAGTCTGCTTGTCTCAATGAAAGGAGTATGAGAGAAAATTGCTTTTGGCAAATGTGATTTGCTAGACCACCTCCACTGTAAGACTATCCACTTGTTATAATTCCAGGGCATAAATAGCCTAAAGCAGTAAGACAATCATGAAGGGTCTGGAATTGCATAGTTTTATTGATGTGCCTAGGTGGAGGAATTGCTAGCAAATCACAAGTTCAGTTTTAGAATTCTCTGTGTAATTTTAAGTAGTCTTGAATGATACAGATTTTAACTACAGTGCATGTAATTGCTTCACCATCTTCAGTCTGAAGTGACTTTTCAATGCTGGTTGTGCTTTGTTTTGTTTCAGAACTGGCTAGATTCTTCCAAGGAGATTAAGAGACAAATTAGAAGTAAGTACTTCTGTGATCTGGTGTGTGCTCCTTTTGTTTCNTATTCAGCCTTAGAAGATGAAATAAGAATCCTGTAGTCTCCCTAAGTCATGTTTGCCATCAGTCACTCTTACTAAGTCAGGGTCTTCAGGCCCTCTGTGTGATCTCTTATTTGTTCAGGTTGGCCATTGGGTGGGCATTTATATTGCTGTTGCTTTGGCTAATGAATGTGACCCACAAATTACTGGCTCTGTTTGTCTTTGCTACAAAGGTGGCAAAAAGCTGCTTTGCTTTCTGCCAGCTTGATCTCTTCATGAAAATTAATTTGTGACCTTTTTAAACTCATGTAATTAGATATCTACTGGCATGTGTTAAACCTCTAATTAATTCAATCAGGGACAGGTAAGGTAAGGACATTTCTGTCACTGTCATCTTGAAAGTTGCTACATCTGAAGTGGGTTCAGGCTGTTGCACAATGGGGAACTTCACCTTGAATGTGGTGATAGTACAAGCAGTAGTAGTGACCTTGGAGCAGTCAAATCCCAGACTTCTGAGAGGGTGTGATGGTTCACCCTTACATAAAATTTGATATGATTTGTCTGTGTGAGATGTTGTATATCCAGTTAGCATAGGACATGATAGTCCACTCAGTTTTATCTGTAGGTATTTTCATAACTCCCAATCTCAGTGTTGCAAAACTGAATGAATAAACTACATAGACCTGGCTTCATCATAGTGCTTATTGCAACTGAAGAGCAAGTTTGTTTTGTCTGCAATTTAAATATTCACAGTTAGGAGTAAAGATTAGAGATGTGAATGTATAAACCATCTGTTTTGGGAAGCCTAATTATTTGCTTTTATTGTTTGTGTAATTGAAGTGTATCTGTTGAAGCTAATTTTTAGCTAAGCTAATTACATTAGAGTCTAGCTTTCAGTTGGTGAAGAGAACTAAGCACCTGTGCCAAGGGAAGAGTTGTCCTGCAGAAGAAGTACTGTCTGTCTGCTCATTATAGGAGTGATTCTGCACTTTGGAGGTGTTTGAGTTTGTGAATTGAATTTTGACAGTCCAACCTGAACTGTCTGTTCTCTGCTTTGTATGCATTTTTGAAAATGTAGACTGGCTGTAGATTTTCCTTGTTGCTTGGATTTTCTTGATGGTACTTTAAGAAAAATTATAGAAGTAGTTTTCTGAGGCATTTTACATCTGCCTGTGAGTAGTGTGTTTCTCCTAGTCACACAGTACCCTAAGAATCTTTGCTGAGACACAAGAGATATTATGAGTAAAAGCCAGAAAAAGCCTTTACTGGAAAAAAAAAAAACCAAACAACCCTCACTGATTTCCCAGTTTAAATGGGATGAGTCATGTCAATTGTGTGCTGCTAGCTGAGTGGTTATATTGCATTCTTTTTCTCTTAATGTGCCTCAAGTTGCCACAGAAGCATTTTTGAGTTAACAAGCTGGCTAGAAGAAATTCTGACATTTTATATTATTAAACATCAAAACAGGGATAAAATTCTAAATACCATTTTAAATATCAGATTAATTTATTTATTTAGTCTTGGCCACCAATGGAAAGTGCTAATAATAGTGTGCATTATTGTGTGGAGACAATTATGTTTGTGTGCCTCAGTTATGAAGCTATGAACAATATGCTATAGTGAGAAGTATAGACTGTGCACATTATAATATACTTGCTAGGCTATATTCTGGGCATAAATGTGCTTTCAGTAATCAGGCAAAATATAAGGTCACCAACTGTCCACAAAATACTTAGTACAAAATCAACTACAACATGTTTTTCAATGGATTAACTATGGAATTACTATGAGTAAACATCTGCAGTTTTTCAGAGTCCATACATTCAGAGGATTTATGTTCTTTTTATAGAGCTTATTGATTATTTTTTTTTTCTTCAAGTGGTGTCTAGTTCTCCTGGCTACACTGCTTTCTGAAAGATAACTGTAGAAATGCTGACAAGAAAGAAATAGGTTAAGCAGGAACTCATCTGTGACTAGTTTAACTAGAGTTTTAGACCAGGAAATACTGTGTCATTCCACCAAAACTTGAAGTTTAGTACCTGTGTAGAAGGACACAACCTTTATCCATCTCTCCCCATCCCACAGCCCTGTCAACAGGACAACTCAGTTTAAACAGGAGGAGACTGTTAGCTGTGGAGGAGTAGAAAATAAACTCAGCTTGAGTGTCTTTGAATACAGAATATTTCAGGAGTGTTAATAGTTTTCAAAGTAAAAATGTCTTGTGATATTTACATAACTTACTGTAAAACATTCATTTAAAGTCATTTTTAAGATGCTAATCTTTCACTGTGTGTGTATGAGTTAATGCCTGATAATGGAAACAATCCATGCTTCTTACTAACAGCCTGTAAAAAGAGGGAGGGGGGAAACTTTCTTCAAGATTACAGTGATCTAAGATTTTTTTATGACTGCCTAACCTTTTTCAGTAAAGTTCTTTCTTTGTTAACTTCAGCTGTTTGAGATGAATGATTGGACGTTTTCCCTCTTTAGGTTTACCTTGGATATTCACCTTTAATGTGAAGTTTTATCCCCCTGACCCTTCTCAGTTGACTGAAGACATCACTAGGTATGCCTGGTTCCTGATTTTAAAACTCAAAAGTTACTGTTAGTCTAATCTGAAGGCCACTTAAAATTCCTTCTTTGTTTTTTGGGGGCTGTAACAGGTTTGTTACTGTAGAGTACTACAGATGTATGTATACACATACATTTAATAAAGAAATAAAACAGAATAAAACCTGACCATTTTCTTCCACAGTCCTTAGATAGGAAATGCAGTGGATGCTACAAAAGTAACACCTTAAAAGTGTCATTGCAAGACTAATAGAAGCAGTGGGTAGAGTGCAGGGGACTGACACTCTTTGTTCTGCACAAAGGAAGATAGCTATGCAAGTCTATAGGTGATGTATTGCTACAACTAGCCTAAGACATGCAGTGTGTCTAAAAGAAGCTGCCTTTAAAAGAAGCTGTCTGTGTTTTCTTTGAGAATGTTCAGCAGGTTGCTTGGCTTTTCAATGGCATGTTCAACTGAGAAAAGCATTTTTATGGTTATAGCTTAAAGCTAAATTGCTTGAAATTGAAGCTTTGCTTGTAAAACTTTTTTACTTTCACTAAAATCTGCTAGTGTAGGATGCCTACTGATTGTTAACTTGTTAAATGTGGTAGAAGATTGTATGCAGTACCTGAAATATTAAATTCTACTCGATACACAGCTTAAGAAAAGCAATTATGGGTTCAGTAATAAACTGGATTTCTTTTGTGTATTGCATAACTTGATTAGCTCATGAACTGCAAGGGATAGAAAAGTTAGAATCTTAAAGCCAAAGGGAAATGTCAGAGGAAGTGCATGGGTTTTTATCTGTAAGCCTTAGATACCT
Source organism: Galbula dea (assembly GCA_013399015.1). Lineage (NCBI taxonomy): Eukaryota > Metazoa > Chordata > Aves > Piciformes > Galbulidae > Galbula > Galbula dea. Next base: position 6,789 of record VWZX01010094.1, read on the forward strand.
GCAGGCTACAATGTGAAATGAAGGAGCTCCTCAGCCAGCTTTTGTTACCAACTTGATACAGTTCTTCACTCATTTGTATGGAAAATTAGAATTTTTCCTGCTCTTCACATTATTTATGAAAGTAATACAAACTCTTGAAAATGGAAGTGAAATTTCCTGTGGCAGTAATGCTCAGAAAATGTGAAGTGTAACAAATGATGAAGGCATTGACTTAGTTTAAACTATGCATGTATGATTCCATGCAACTCAAACTCTGCTTTATCTCCTAAGCTATTAGTAACACTTTGTTCTGTTCTTGGTTTGGCTTGCTTTCTTTGGGGTTTTTTTATTTGTTTGCTGATTTTTTTTTCCCCTTTCCTTTGTCTTGCAGATACTTCTTGTGCCTACAACTTCGTCAGGACATTGCTTCTGGTCGCCTGCCCTGTTCCTTTGTGACTCATGCCCTCCTGGGTTCCTATACCCTGCAGGCTGAGCTGGGTGATCATGACCCTGAAGAGCACCGCAGTGACTATATCAGTGAATTCCAATTTGCACCCAATCAAACTCCAGAAATGGAAGAGAAAGTAGCTGAGCTACACAAAACACACAGGTATGTCAGAGACAGTGGGATAAAATGAAACTGTTGTGCTTTGTCATGTTTATGATGAAGTTCTCCAAAGAATATCTGTAAAACTGCTAAGCTGAAGTTGTTATTCTTCTGGAAGTATTTTGCTATGTGACTAGAACCTTTTCCTTTCATGTGTTTAAAAATCTCACTTTGAAAATATTAGCTTCACTAAGATCTCAGAAGAGAACTTTTGGCTAAAAACTTTTTATCTGCCCATATGAATTAGCTTAAGCAACATGCAGCTAGAATGTTTTGGAAATGAAGGTAGAAAACTCTGCTAAGGGAATACAATATGGTCTGGAAGAGCACTTTCCCTTGAGGGCAAAAATGCAATTGATACCTTAGAAGCTGAGATTCTATGTGTCTGAATTCCACTCAGTTTTGATTCTCAGTTCTTTTGTCAATAAACTCAAGGCTTATTCAATGGTTTTAGGGGCTTGACTCCAGCACAGGCGGATTCCCAGTTCCTAGAAAATGCTAAGAGACTCTCCATGTATGGAGTGGATTTACATCATGCCAAGGTATTGGGGTTTGGTTTGGTTTGGTTTTAGGCTACACATGCTTTATATTAAAGAACATAGTATCTATAGATCATACAAAAATTAATTACTCTGTTTACAGCTCCAACATCCTTACTATTTATTTTAAGTTTCTTAAGTGCATAGATGTATGTGCAGCTTGGAAATACTTTATTCACCCTACTGCCAGAATATTGAAGGATTTCCCAGAACTGTGGCATATGGGTGCCAAAGCCATTACTTAAGAGTTCAGAGCCTTTCCTATAAAATCAATATGCTTGTCTATTTCTGCTTTAAAAATTGCATTGTCAGGGCCTTTCAGGTTTGCCTGTGAAGCAAGTCCCAGCTGCATTATTTCCTCATGGTATGGCAGTGAGAATTACTTGTTTGGAATGTTATTAAACTGATTCTTAACAACATTGTCTCTTATGTGATAGGATTCTGAAGGTGTGGATATCATGCTGGGTGTGTGTGCTAATGGGCTGCTCATCTACAAAGACAGGCTCCGGATCAACCGCTTTGCTTGGCCAAAGATTCTGAAGATTTCCTATAAGAGAAGTAATTTCTACATTAAAGTCAGGCCAGCAGAAGTAAGTAGCACCTTTGTCTTCTTTCTTTTGTGACATCCTTTCTAGCCAGCAACAAGAAAACATCCTCGTTTTCTCCCAGATGTCCTCACAGGCTTATGTTTTATTTCAGCAAAACTTAAGAACATTATCATTTCCTCTGCAGGTTTTACTGATTGTGTTAAATATTTATCTGGCTTGGTAGATGCAAAACAAGAAGGAAATCTATTTTCTTTTGTTAATACATGTAACCTTGTCCTCTTTTCTTTGTTGTTTTTTCTTACAAGGGAACCTAATTACAGTGGCCATGTTCTTACTGTCTATAGAAACTTGCAATCCTGGGACAGAGCCAACTGCTCTTCCTTTCTGGGCATAATTGTTCCCTAAATGTCAATGCATCTAGTCTACAGCTGTAACCAAAGGCTTGAGTTGTCCTGTAGGACTCTGTAACTCTTTTAGCTGCTGTGGAGACTCTGGATTCAGCTTTCTTTTCAGATACCATTAGAAGTTTGTGGGAGTTGCTGAGGGACTGGAGGGTGTTGTGTTTTAAACACAATGTAACTGGAAATTGAACCAAAAAACCCAAACATCAAACACTATAATGCTTTTTCAGATGATACTCTGTTTAGGATTTGATTATTCACACTGTAAAAGCTAACAAAAGAGAAGTCTAACTACCAATAGTTACAATACTAACATTGTAGTTTTGGAACACAGTAGTAAAAAGCTACTATGTAGTGAAACAGATCAGGTAAGCTTAACACTGCAGTGTAGACTCCAGACTCTTAATAAACCCAAGGAAAGTGTGCAGCACAATCTTCAGTACAATTACTTCATGCAGTTTAAAAATAAATACATTGGCCAGCTAGTCAGAAAATTAGTAAGGAACACTAAAGTATTATTGGATTTCTCCAAAGAGTTATTAGTACAGCTAGGAAGTGATAATGTGATTATTACCCATCATGGCTAGGCTGACAAGTATAATGCTATTCAAAGGCTGGAAATTGTTTGGATTGTTTGTTTGTTTGGGGTTTTTTTCTGTTTGTTTTTTTGACAGGAGAATTACAACTTGTTAGAGTAATGCAACTATCTGAACTCTGCCTTCTAGTTAATAGCCAGCTTTAGGAAATGAGTTGATTTCTGTGTGGATTTTTTCCAGCTGGAACAGTTTGAGAGCACTATTGGGTTCAAGCTGCCAAACCATCGGGCTGCCAAAAGGTTATGGAAGGTTTGTGTGGAACACCATACCTTTTTCAGGTAAATTAGAGTAATTCTCTGCTTCCACTTTGCTAAGTGTGCTCATATCTTTCTTTTAGAGGATAGGAGGAAAATAGAGAAGATCTCCCACCTCCTTTGTCACTTATTTCTCAGTCCAGTAACAGGTCTTGTAAGACAATCATTGACCTCAAAGTACCAGTTCTGAAAGTCTCGAGTGCAACTGACTGCTTTATTTAAACTTCTAGAGTGCTAACAGGATGGATGTAAACTAAAGATCATATCTTAAGACTTCCTGAAGGTTTGTCTTTTCAGAATAACCATCTAGAAAGCCACTATACACCTTCACAAGAAGCTCTCAGGGCCTGACAGTGATCTTCATTCACTTTGCAGAATGTTCTGCTGAGTGTAAATGCTTACAGCTGATTTTTTTCTTATTTATAAACTAGTCTGAGTTCAGTTATTCTTTCAGAACAGAGAATCACTTTAAAAACTTTATTTCTATAGGTAATAATCCATAACTTTCTCTGCATTTTTTCCCCATCAACTGCTAAAGAAAAAATTCTCAATTGATCATTGAGACTATGATGTATTTGTAAATAAATACTTTAACAGTAGGCCACAGAATTTTCTCTGCCTTCTTCCTTGAAAAGGAATTTGAAAAATCTTCATTTGTTTTTTGTAATAGTCCATACTTCTCCAAACTTCCTGAGGGAGTGCATGTGCCCCCTGCAGCCTAGGAGTGGCAGATTTAGATTTGAATCTCTGGTGCATTTACTAGGTATTGAATCCAAACTCCTTGCTTCAAGCAAGCACAGTAACTAGTGTATGAAGAGGTCAGCTTGTCCTTCAGTAGCCCATTGGTTGGGGAAGTCAAAAAATCCTAACCTAAGAACTCACATTTGCAAATTTAAAAGATTTCAGGAGTGTCAGTGGCTATTGGATAATCTGTACAGAAATTCTAACATAATAAAAATAATTGGATTTTATTCCCACCAGCAGTGGCTTTTCCTAACCAGGAATGACATTATAATGAGAATTATGTAACAAATTCTTGAACCCTTCTGTAAAATCCATATACTTCCCTGATGTCATCAGACAGAAAATCCTCAGAACCTCTCATCCTGATTTAAAAATGGTCAAATAAATCCAGCTCTGTTTTTCTCCAAAGGGAAAAACCAGAAAGTACAAGAGACTGTAGCTCTTTCAGAGCATGTATAAAGCTTGTGTTTACTACAGTAAATCTAGATCTACAATTTAGCTCCTAGCTCTCTTTAGCATGCACCTAAAAGACTTTGTAAGATTCCATGTGTTCTCTTTTGCAATGTTCCAGTTATTCCACAGGTAATTACATTAAGGTCCTTCTTTTTATAATGTACAGCCAGCATATGGAATTCTTTATAAGAATTTGTAATAAACTCTATTGAAAATGGCAACCAAAAGGCATTGAATTCACCTGTATTAGCTCAACCTTATAGGATTCCAGTACCAGTTTCAAAGAGCAACAATCTACTGTAAGAGATACAGTCAGACTATGTATCTGCATTAATCTTTTGGGGTAAGCTTAGTCTGCAACTTTGGATTTTAACCAATGGCTGCAGAAACCTGCTTCTAATTATGCTTTATGGTGTTTTATTTGAAATGTTCATGATTGTTTTAGTGTCTCCCCAGAAGGTCTTAAAATGGTAGAAGCATAGGCTTCAGTTATTTTATGGTAATTAAGCTTGTACTACAAAGAATCCATTCAAATGCCCTTAATCAGGAAGTAATTAGTTCTCTTGTTTTTTCCACATTAAAAGATTAAAAGTTTACCTCAGCAGGGTAGAGGATAAAAATGGCAGTTAATGCTGTAGCCTTGCCAAGACTGGAAAATAGAGAACAGAAAGAGCCTTGGAAAAACCCTCTTAGCCTTCTTCCTCTTAATGTATAATGCTCTCCCTCTTGGAAATAATGTGGAGAAATAAATTGTCACAAAGATTGCATGAGGCTGTTTTATAGAAGCAAGGAAAGTGAAGCTCCAGGTAATTGTGTTTTTATTGCCTAAGTGGCCTTAGTGCAAAAGGGTGGATTATTCTGTCTTCAATTCTCTTCTTTGAAAATGTGTTGGAAGAGATTTGGATTCAGGTGGGTGCATATGCATCTTAGGCATGCAAGATTGGATCCTTTTGTCTAGTGCTCTGACAAAGCCATAAACATCCTCTCTTACAGCAAATAGTTACCTTCAGCCTAGCTGTGTTGGATGTGCATGGCAAGATTTTGGTAGCAGGGAGGCTACAAGGTGTCTTTTGTGAGAAGCTGCTAGAAGCTTTCCCCCGTGTCCCATAGAGCTAATATCAGCCAGCTGCAAGATGGATCTGCCACTGACAAAGGCTGAGCCAATCAGTTATCTGTGATAACATATTTAAGAAGGGGAAAAATTTGCTGCACAAGAGCACCTGAAGAGAGGAGTTGAGAATATGTGAGAAAACAACTCTGCAGACACCAAGGTCAGTGAAGAAGGAGGGAGAGGAGGTGCTCCAGGCACCACAGCAGAGATTCCTTAGAAGCAAGCTGTTTTCTGCAGCCCATGGATGTTAATGGTTGAGCAGATAATCACCTGTAGCCGATGGAGGACCCTACACTGGAGCAGGTGGATGCCCAAAGGAGGCTGTGACCCTGTGGGAAGCCTGTGCTGGAGCAGACTCTTAGCAGAACCTGTGGACCCATGGAGAAAGAGGAGCCCACACTGGGCCAGTTTTGCTGGCAGGACTTGTGATCCTGTGGACTAGAGCAGTCTGCTGGTGAAGGACTGCACCCAATGGGAAGGAGCAGTTCATGGAGAACTCCAGCATGTGGGATGGACTGATGAAAGGGAGTAAAAGTGGTTTTGGTGAGCATCTAGTGACCAGCCAGGGTCAACTCACCACACTAGCTTGCTGCTGTTTGTGCTAAGTATCTGAAAATTACTCTGTTTTGCTGAAATATCTTTAGAACAACTGTCAATTTTCAGAGCCTATCACTAGATACTGTCTTAATGTTTGTTGGATTGGATTCCACTGCCACAGATATTCCCTGTACAAATGCTTCAAAAGAGAAGAACAAAATCAGCATACTTCTAAGTCTCACCCATCTGTGCCATCTTTAGTCCAAAGGGCACAGTATTGCTGGTTCTGCTTGAAAGAAGCCAGTGTTCAGTGAGCATCTCACTCTTCACAGATCCTCACAGAAAAAGCTCTATCTAGAGTAGTCTGATGGTTTTATGCAGAGATGGTTTTATGGCCATGGAGATTGCCATGCTGGATGAGCATGTATTTGCAGCAGGACACAGGTCCAGGAAGCAACATCCAAGATCTTTCTAGAGAAGTGGAGACTGGGAGGAGCTCCTGCATTGATGACTGTTTATATCCTGTCAGCAAGGATGGGATGGCACTGGAACCAAAAATACCCTCAGTGGTGAAGCAGATAGCTCAGATTTCAAAAGCAAAGTACAAGCAATGAGTGTTAGATGAATAAGGGCTTTAGCTCCTCCTACAAAGGAAATTCAGAGAGGTGTAGAGGACTTGTCTTTTGGAACTCACAGGTTGTCAAAAACTGGTGGGACAAAGCAGAATCCCTCCTAGCAAATTCTGCCAGGCTGTTACTTGGACTGACACTGCCTTGTAACACCCTAGTGCAAACATATGTACCTAGCATTAATAGTGCACATAACGGAATATTTTCACCCTTTTCACAATATGCTTTTTTCTCCTTCCTAATATGCAGCAAACATTAACTTAAATAAATCTATAAATGACACTGTAAAGAAACTGGAATCTGAATCTAGGTTGTTAAACTTCTTACTCTTGGGTAACAACTTTGCAGCCATCTCAGTGTTTTCACTTGCTACAGCCTTCTACGCAGCTTTGAGATGCCATTCCCTGACTTTGAGGAATAGCAGCTGCTGTAGTACTACCTCAGAACGTAGGAGAGACACTGGTAGTTGGGTGTATAGTTTCTACTATCAGTAACATTCTGAGAGAGATCTGAGAAATACTCTATGTGGACCTGTAACGGCCTCAGCTTTCTACAAAAACTACAACTTAACCAAGTTAGCACTGAAAGATAAGGATTCCAGATGCTTAGTCATACTGTGGAAAACATGGTGGTTATCAGCATAACTTCAACTCCCAACTGCAAAGAATAAACAACATGCATTGTTTCAGAAGTTCTTCTCAGAGCTTAAGGCAGAATCTGTTCTTGGAGTGCATGAATTTTGCATGGTGAACTGAGCTTGACAGATTGTCGAGCAGCTTTAAAGTACCTCATTAAATACATTCACAGAATCACAGAATCATTATGGTTGGAAAGGACCCTCAAGATCATCTAGTCCAACCAATAGCCCTACACTACTCTTATCCCTAAATCATCCCCTGAAGAAACACATCTATCCTCTTCTTAAAAACCTCCAGGGATGGTGACTCCACCACCTCCCTGGGCAGCCTATTCCAATATCTCATCACTCTTTCAGTAAAGAAATTCTTCCTAATATCCAATCTAAACCTACTGTGGCACAACTTAAGCCCATTCCCTCTAGTCCTGTCACTAGTCACAAGGGAGAAGAGGCCAACACCCGCCTCCCTAGAATGGCCTTTCAAGTAGCTGAAGAGAGCGATAAGGTCTCCCCTCAGCCTCCTATTCTCCAGGCTAAACAACCCCAGCTCCCTAAGCCTCTCCTCATAAGGCCTGTTCTCCAGACCCCTGATTAGCTTAGTTGCCCTTCTCTGCACCCTCTCTAGTAGCTCAATGTCCTTCCTATACTGCAGTGCCCAAAACTGCACACAGTACTCGAGGTGTGGCCTCACCAGTGCCGAGTACAGTGGCAAGATCACATCCCTGCTCCTGCTGGCCACACTATTCCTGATACAAGCCATTCAATGAAGCCTTTTTAACTAACATTCCTATTTCCTTTGTAGACTTGTATCACCAGAACAGCCTCCAAAAGCAAAGTTTCTAACCCTGGGTTCCAAGTTCCGCTACAGTGGGCGAACACAAGCGCAGACACGCCAGGCTAGCAACCTCATAGACCGGCCAGCGCCGCACTTCGAACGCACTTCGAGCAAGCGTGTTTCTAGAAGCCTTGATGGAGGTATGACACTGAACTGCTTGCTTTAATGACTACATTCTGTGTTGGTGCTCTGATCTGACCAACATTCAAAAATGGTGATGGTAGGGAGGGCATTATGAATGTCAATGGGTGATGTGAGGAGTAGCCACTTTGGTTACTTGTCATTTTTTAGGTGACCCAGATGTTAATTTAAGTCACTGCCTATATGTATGGAGAATTCTGGATTGGGGCATCTGTGTTTGGGCTAGGCATGCACTATATGCTGCTGATTAGGATTTTTTGGTCAGTGGCATCTTTCAGGCTCTGGGTTGGCCCAAGTGTGTCTTTAGTTTTGTATCATTTAGTTCAGTGTATTGCTCTCCTAGTGTATTTATTCAATACTTACCCATTTAGGTAACAATTTTTATGCTGTGGTGGTCTGAATAGCTGAATTATTTTTGTCATTAATGGTACTTGGTCTCTCTGAGCAGAAATACCTTCTGGTTTCCTTTATTGGAAACAGGCATGGTTTCCAAAAGCAGCCATAGCAGCAGTGTGTGCAAGAGGTATAGAAGTATGTCTTTAATCACCTCTGAAATAATAGAAAGTACAAAAATTCTCCAGAAAAACCATTGTGAAGCTGAACAACACATGCAGGCATACAGCTTGACTGGAATAAAAGTGAACCATGACAATGTGAATATAGCTACAATTCACAGAATGGCCTGGGTTGGAAGGGACCTTAAAGGTCATCTAGCTCCAACTCAGCTGCTAACTGTATTTTCTTAACAAAATGTTTTTCTTAGAAGACTGTCACTTCTCCAGATATTCAACCTTCTATACTGGGACAAGTCAGCAGAATGTGACAACTTGCCTGAGAATCCTACACAGTCTTAACTTCTGAGAACTGTAACAAATAAAAGGCAAAAGTGCTTGTACTAGTAGCTTGTGATGAGTCCTTGTGGCACCCAAAGGACTTGTCACCACGTCAGTGTAACTAACTGTCTGAGTCTGCTTTAGTTTCTGTACTTCTTTTGGTCAGAAAAAGTTTGAATTCTTCCCAACTCTTAGATTATATCCTCATGACTTTCTGGGATCCCTTGTACATCATCTGCAGAATACAGATGTGTATGCATGTGTATTCAGGCCCAAACTTTCACTCTTAAAGGACCAGCACAGTTAAAATTTTGAGCATGATAACACATTGTTCTTGGTTTTCCTTTCTTCCCCTGAATCATCTTCAGTTTACTTTCACTGAGGTGTTGCTGTTCTGCAGTTCTCTTAAGGTTCCTGAATAAATACTATGACAATCAGCTGCATACCTATTTCTATACTGCATTAAAACCATCCTGTCAAAATAGTCAATTTCCACAAAACACTGTTGCCTCTTTCTTTTGGTCTGGTGATTTACACAGTCACAAGAGCAGCACCTTCAATTTGTCTTCCTAGACCAATCAATAGGTTGATAATGAAATACCTACTTGATACTGTGAGGTTTTTTTCCCTTGCATAGCAAGTGCATATTGTATGCCAAAGGTACCTTGCTGTTGATATCAGGGCCTTGAGAACCACAGAAGCTAAGAAGCTGAACAATGTTGCATCCCTCAGTAACTAGCCTCTATTGCTCATTGCTGACATCACCATAAAATCACTTTGTTAAAAAGGCTTAAAAACAAAATGTTCCAACTTAACCTCAGCTAACCAAAATTTTGTTCTCCCATAGCTCCCATGGGTGTCTCAGACCAGAGTCTGCTCAGAGACTTCCCTGCTGGAGACAAAATCATTGACATTGAAGCTGCTGGTGAGGCCAAGTTAAAAGAAGGTGGCACAGAAGAAGATGGGAGCCCAGTTAAAACTCCACAGTTAGAGTTGACTCAGGATGGAAAGGTATGGCTGACTTCCACACCAAAGTTGCTTGTTTGTGTGGTCTGTGTCCATATGTGGTTATTTGGTGCCCATCACTTCTGAGCATCATGCTGTCATGGTAACAGATGAGACTGACAAAACACCATATTAAAAGAGTAAAGGAAAATTGTCCAGTGCTTTCTGCAGGTTTAACTTAATGAAGTGTATGTAAGCACAAGAGAATACAACCTTCTCAATGGCATTGACCTAGGGTTTCTTTTACTTTTCTGTAAATTGAATTTGAATTCTTAGTAAGCTTGCATAAATTCTTTGGAAACAAAAAAATGTTTCAACAGGTAAATAATATTTTACTCATTTCTTCAAGTTTCTTTAAACAAACCTGGTGCATTTTACAGAGTTGGGTATATTATGGCAGCACTTAATTGTTTCAGTAGCCATTGCAGAATTATTTTGTTCTTCAAAAATCTGACTTGACTGAAGTGTAGATTTCTGTGAAAAGTTGAGTCCTTTGGGCTCTTCCTGTTGCACACAACCATTTCCTTTTCTTCTTTGTTTGAGCTACTGGGAGAATAGGTAAAAAACCTAAATTTAGATCTTGCCTGCTTGGATGTAAAAATTTACTTCCAGAGTGTTAGCTAAAATCTGCTACTCTTCTCTTGGAAATCTGATTTTTTTTGGGCAGTTGTTGAGAGCTTTCTTTGATATTTAAAGAGTAATTTGGTTTTCAGACACTTTTGCAAGTTAGCTACCCATCTGATTCCTAGGGGAACTGCTGAGTTCCTCTGTGCAGTTCACGTGTTCCTACTGCATTCAGGTGTAGGAAGGGAATAAATAGCAACAGCTGCATTTTGTTATTGTTGTTGGCTGGCAAATTGGTATAATTTTGAACTAGGCTAGGAAAAAGGCACACACAGAGTTTCTTTATGGGGGAAGAGAATGGTAAAATAAATGATTATGTTTTGACTTGGGGCTTGGTAAAATGGTAACACTCCCTTGTTTTTATAGTGGCAATTATCTTTCACTATTTGTAACCAAAACAAGGAAAAAAAACCCCAAACCAGTATTTTGGGATGTTGTTCCAGAAAGCTGTTCAGGAAAGTTTTGTTACCCATGCAAATCTTGTGAGCAGCTTGTCTTACCCTCTCGGGAAGATGCTTCTCCTCCTTTCTGGCTTAGTGGAAAAAAAATCCAAGTGCCAGCTTGTCTTCTGTGTACTGCACTGTCCCCTGACCTTTCTGCCAAAGCTTTCAATGTGTGTCGGCTTCCATCTGTTGTAAGTGACTATTACAGTTCAAAAGTGCACGGCTCTCTACAGCCTGAGAACAAAACATTCCTAATGGGTTCCTTTCATAATCCAATGAAGTAACCAAGTTGGCTGCTGGTAACACACAAGGGGATTTCTATTTGTACTTGGCATTTCTATTGCTTTAGTAGTCCTATCTCTGCTTCGAAGTAAACATTTTCACTAACTAATGATTTCTCTTCTTTTCCCTCTTCTTGTGCCTTGCATTTTGTTGTGCTTCCATTCTCCACTCTGCACAGAATTTTTTTCTTCAGCTCAGTCACATACAGCCATCGTCACTACCCATCCATTCTGTGCCATCCCATCTCAGAAACCTGTCCCCTGTCCCTGAGATGGACATGCTTTCAGATATTTCAGAGGAGGATCCCTTTGGGGAGCCCCTCTCTACCATCTCGGACATCTCAGAGTGCAATTCTGTGAAAGAAACACCAGATCATAACAGAAACGAGCTAGCTTTACTGAATACCTCTGAATCTCTGAAACCCTTACCTAGTCGAGGTTCCCCTGCTGTGGAGGGCAAAATCCATACAAATGACTACAAAAGCACTGAGTTGTGCATCTCCTTCAGCCTCAGCAGATGCTTTTCTTTCAGTTTCCGCTCGCTGCTTGATGAGGATGGTTATATTACACTGCCCAGCCTTCCTGATGTTTGCATCTCTTTCCTCCCACGTGGCCTTCAGCACTACATTCCTATAACCTCTCCTTCCTTCATCCCCTCTTTTCTCCTTATCTTCCTGCTGCTTCTGTCTGCTTTCCAGTCCATTCCTTTTTCAGTCACATTTTCTTTTCCTCTTGCGCTGTCCCTCTGCTACCTGGAGCCTAAGGTAATTTCCTTTAGTGCCTCTAATGACAATGACCCGAATGACAAACCAGAGGAGGAGGAGGTGTGTAATTTTGTTGCTTAAATGTTGACCCTTACATCCAGCTTTCATGCTTGTTCTCCCTGAGGCTTGCTCTGTTTTGCACACTTCCCAGGAAAGGGATGTGTTGCTCTACATGCCTGTGTATATATCTAAAGAGGCACACATAAATATCTATGTGTATCTAGCTTTCTTTTCTCATTTGTGAACAATTGCCATTATGGGATTTTCAGTCAATAGATAGCTAGTGGGGGTTTTTTTCTGCCTGTATTCCTACAGCATGCATCATTTTGTTGGATTCCACAGATACTGCTCTGCAGGTAGAGTTGCTTTGTAGATCAAAATGTTTACAAGCTCCTCAGTCTGAGTACTGAAAGTGCTGTGTAAGAACAGGTATATTATTACTTGATGCTATTTGCAAGTTGTTCTACCTGCACTATCAGTTTGTGGTAAAATGCATGTCTTCTGTCTGCATTGGCTGCAGTGCATGTCTCCAAAGTTCTGTTCAGATCTGAAAAGTGAAATCCCTAAAAGCTAGGTGCAGAAAATGGTGAATGTTTTAAAATCAGCTTTTTTGTTATTCCAGATGTTTCTGTTCTACAAGGGTGTGTGCAGAGTTGGGTCTGTCCATGGCTCTTTTTTTTGTTACTTTAAAGTGCTTTGATTATTTTCTAGCAGCAGTTAAGGTGGAGACTGATTCCATTCATTAGCTTGGACTGCAGGTTGTGCCAGACTTTAATCAGTGGAGTTTGAACATTGTTTGAAATACACTTTTTAAATTACTCTACAGAAGCCTCAGTCACACTAACACATTGCTCTGATCATCTGCAGTGGCTGACAAAATTTTCTTATGTCTGCTGTGCATGTTACAGCAATGCCACTAGTTTATTTTGATCTTAAAAGGAAATATAAACCCAAATAGTATAGAATAAAAAAGGAGGAGGATCTGTTCAATATGACATTTAACAAAGTTTGTGAAACTGATTCAGTCAATACAATATACATATTAAAATCATGCTAAATATGACATGAGTCATTAAAACCACCAATCTATATTTAAAATAATGAAGAACATGACTTCCTCCATTTTTCTGCTACCTAATTCAGTCCATCATTTGTAACATGAAGTTCCAGGAAATAGATCCCCAGGTAAGGGAGAAATGAATAAAAGCATGTTATGTGCCATGCTACGTGTGCATTCACACAGAATCCAAAATGCAACAGTATGTACAGTAAGTAAACCTCTCCTCAAATTTAAGTAGTTGCTCAGTGTTGACTTCTCAATGCATCTTTTCTGAAAGATCAGCAGTTGATATTTACTTCTGGAAAGACTGAGAAGTGGTTTCCTTTTTGTAGAACATTGTTCCTTCAGGCATTCAGAGTGGTTTGGGAAGGTGTGAAGTTTAGCTAAGGTATGAAGTTTAGCAGTTTAAGAGGGGATATATTTACCTAGAAAGGGAGGTGAGGTGCAAATAACTTATCCCAAGACAACCATATTCTTAGAGTAATTAACACAGTTTGTAAATGCAGTATTCAGGTGTTTGACTTGAATCCTAGTCTCTTACCAAAAGAACTCCTGCATTAGATTCTGTTTTCCCATCAACTTGTTACAAAGTTTAAGGCACTTACCATTGAAATTACACCTATCATTTTTATTCTTCACTCATTCTTCACTTTCAATCTGGGAAAACACTGAAAACTAGAGCAAGAAAGGGACACAGTGTGAAACTTCCATTTTTCATGTCACTTTTGCCAAATATTACTTCAGCCATTCTTCAACAATCTAGGTGAAGGAAGACCAAAGTCGCTTAGTAATGTCAAGCGCTGGGGCCGAAAGAGTGCAGGTCTGTACCTCCAGCACACTTGGCAGCATTTCCAAAGAGATTAAGGCTCTGTGTTAGTCTGTGAGCATATGTTAACAACTCCTTTTCTTGATGATTTGCCACATGCCCTCGTAGGTGGAATCTGAAGAGGAGAAAGCACAGCAGAAGGTGCATGGTTGTTTTCTTTACGATACACTCTTGGCTGTAGCCGCCTGCCTCGTTAGCACCCCAAACCTTGGATTTAGTGCCTTTTCACCTTCCCATTTTATTTCCTTCATTTAACTGTCTTGTTTCCAAAGGGTTTGTTTACATACTGGTACATGTTTTCACTTTTTATTTTATTTTAATTTATTCTTTTGTGTGTGTGTGTGTGGCTTGATTTCACAGAGCAATTCCTTGAGAGTAGACGGGGAAAATATTTATGTCAGACATAGCAATTTAATGTTGGAGGTTTGTATATAACACAAGAAATACTTTACCTTCTCACGGGCTGCCAGGCTGCATGGGATGGGAGGTCACTTGCAGGCTGTTATGGACACAGTGCATGAAGTGCATGGGGGGAAAACAGCTTGGGAATGCTTGGAAATGTTGCATGTTATTCTAGTTTCTGAGTTTAAGTTTTAAAAACAACACCACCACCACAAAACCAAAACCACCACCACCAAAAACCCACCAGAAATGTCCAACCAAACCCAAAAAGCCATGAACTTGAATGCTGAATGTACATTTTGTATCTTTGTGACAGATGTTTTTGAGGTGGCAACTGGGAATAATAGCCCTATTTAGATAAAGCAAACACATCCATCCAATCCTTAATCCTAAATGAGATTGTTTCTCTTTTATACATTGCTTCTCAGTGTGTGCATCTCCTGTTGAGCAGGGTTTCTAGTTTTTGCCAGTTTAATCAACCTTTATCAAATCTATTATCTGAATAAATGGAGTTAGTAAGGTACAAGCAGTGGTAGAAGGATGGAGAAGTCCATTCTGGTTCTGATGCTCATTTGATTTTTAGGAGCTGTGAGAAATGTATGTGAGGATCAGATTTGTAAAGGGAGTGTTTAGATATGCTTCTGAAATCTTTGCTTTATTGTTTGACTTTTCAAATGGAAGTAATTCTGGCCTCCTGAAAGTTGGTTTTCATTGAAGATAAGCACCAGCAAAGAAGTTGGACAGTGTGTTAATGCATAGTGCTTTGTCACTGGAGTAGAGATTCTTATTGTAAGGATTTCCATGTGGTCCGTTAATCTGGATTGTCTGTAGTTGTAATCAGTATCATTTAACTTGTGGTTAATAACATCAGGTAGTAACTGAAGACACTTTAGAAATTCCTACTGCAGTCTTTTAATTTCTTTTAGTCATCCAGATGGGGCTATAAATAATTCCCTTTGTCACAAGACCTGTCTTTTTAAAAATCATTTGTTTTCTTCAGTAACAAGGAGATAGATGGATTGCAGTAACCCAACTAATATGTGTTTTGGCTTTTTGCAGCTTTTGGTCACTATTGAAACTTTGCTTGTGTATAACTTACTAAAGCACTGAAGTGTGCATTGCATAACCATGCTTTGATCAAGTCCAAGAAACGTGCCTTGTGTCAAGCCAAGAGAGGCTTTAAAATAATGACCTGATTGTTACAAGCTTCAGTTGTGTAATAGAATGCCTTTGGCATAAGGTTTTACTTCTCTCAGAAAGCACATACTTTATGGGGGCATTTTTAATGTCTCATTTGTTAGTCTTAGGTTAAAAGTGAAGCGTTGGTCCTGTGACAGGATGAACCTGCTGAGGTGTCAGGAGGGGATTGGTTCTTGGTGCTCAAAACCTGGGTGTGAAGATTTGCAGAATTAGGAAATAGATGTGCAGCACCAAACCATGACTGGGACTGAACATGCAAGTGAGAAGAAATTAGAAACTAATGAGTTTGTATTGGGTTTGGATTTGTTTTGACTTAAGACGAGGTGTCTTTGTATTGTGAGCACTGACTATAAACATCCCAACCAAAATGATAAATTTCAAAGTGCTCTGTTACAAAGTAGATGAAGTCTTACAAAAAGCAGAATACAAAATACAAAAACCAGAAGCTTTACCTAAATTATTGTATTTGATTACATTCTTTTGATGAAGCTTCATTAATAAGTATGTTTACATTGATATTCCATTTTAATCTTCAGTCTTTTAACTCTGTACTAAAAATGGATCTGAGGCATAAATTCAAATTCCACCACAGAATACTGAAAGAAATATTCTTGTGTTAATTTCCTTAACCCAACATAGGCTTTTGTCAAGACCTAGCATGCTGGTAGGAGGTCAGATTAGGAAAGCAGAGGGAAATCTATTCCCACCAAAGCCCAGCATTGTATTTAAAGGATAATTAATTTCCAGGTAGATTTTTGCCTCCTTACCAGAAGAGTTATATTTCTTCTTAGCTCTTCATCCTGATGTCTGCTCCTGTGTCTGGTATAAAGTGAAAGACTAGCTTGTAGTTACTTGATCCAAAGTGCTGCAGCTTAGCCTCAGAGGGTCATCACAAAATCTAATTAAATATTTGTGGTGTGGTGTCCCCTTTGGCACTTGCCTGTGTAGGTGCCATTTAGAGAGAAAATCTCTTTGGTATTTTCATGCACAAAAATTATCTCTACTTAAGTGATGTGTCTTCTGTCAGGTTCTTAAATGTGGAATTAAGTCTTTAAATCTGATTCTTCCAGTTAAGTTTAAGCCTACATTGTAGGCACAATGAGTAGTCCCTCTGAAGTTAAGCAAGTTTTGGTTATTTTTCAGTGTTTTTCATGGAGCTTGTAAGATGAAGACAGAGATATTTTCCATAAAGCCTCTTGGGTTAGACTATTCTTTCTTACAGCTACCTTCAGTAATGTTAGTTGTGCAATATCCCAAACATGTGCTTCTGTGCTCACAAATTTTAGACAAAAGCAAGCAACTACTGGAAGTTAGTATTGCTTCAAAGGGCTAGTGGTTGCATGTTTTGGATGAAAGTAGCCCTCTGTTAAATAACCATGCACAGCATTATTTTTCCTTTGCCTTAAAATACAGAAGCAGCAGCAAAGGAGCAGGCTTTCATTACAAACCCAAACTCAAAAAATCTTGCTTCCCTCATAGCCTTAAACTTTATTATTTTAAGGCTCTCCAAAGGAAAATAGCTCTTCAGACACAAGGCACTTTCCTTGGTTTGGTTTGGTTTTTGTTTTTTTCA
Organism: Galbula dea; assembly: GCA_013399015.1. Classification (NCBI taxonomy): domain Eukaryota; kingdom Metazoa; phylum Chordata; class Aves; order Piciformes; family Galbulidae; genus Galbula; species Galbula dea. Next base: position 23,811 of record VWZX01010094.1, read on the forward strand.
GTTAAGTTTGCTTCTGTTGTCGTGTTTGGTTTTTTTTTTTGTCCTACTTTGTTTTACATTGTGGGTTGCTAGGACCTGGATAAGACCCAGGACGACTTACTGAAACACCAGGCTAGCATTAGTGAGCTCAAGCGCAATTTCATGGAGTCCACACCTGAACCCCGGCCAAACGAGTGGGAAAAGCGCCGTATCACTCCTCTGTCCCTGCAGGCACCAGGGGTATGTCACTGCAGATGTGTCTCTGCTCCGTTTCCACACGAGCCTCTATGTCTACACTTTGTCTTCAGATGAATGTTTTCTTGGGTTAATGTCATTGTTTTGTTTATACTAAGTACACATTCACTCGTTGCCACTTACCATTGGGCTTGACTTTAAACGGTGTGGAGTTTGATTCTTCTGCAAGAGCAGCTGAATTAGTGTCACTAGGAAAAACAATGGAGCTGATGGCAGTGTTTTCCTGTGTGTTAAGGACAGCCTCAGTGTCTTACACAGACTGATGGAGATAGCTTTTTCCAGTGGCAGTAGAACTTTCCTCTCCTTTTCCCTCTAATTCTTCATAGGCAGCTTGTTCACAAAAAACCCACACACACAGTCTGTGTGTTGTTTCAGAAGGTCATTAGATCATCACCTAATTTATAGTGTTGACTTCTTCAGGACCTGTTTAATGTAGTTATTAAAATTTACTCACCTTAATCTCCAATAGTCTGTAAAATTGTTTTATCTACTTTTTCTCTATACCTCCTTCCTGACTAAAACTTAAACCAGCAGTTTGGAAAACAATTTTCCACAAATATTATCCTGAATGCTTGTGACAGGGAAATGACTCAAATTTCTCTTACTGTTGTGAAACTTCTGGTTTATGGGGAGTTATCTGCTGCTTCTTGCATAGAGTAGAAAAGGAAATGGGTCTTCAAAAGTAATCAGTCTATCTTCTGTTCTTATCCTTTTCCTTCACTGTTGTTCCTACCTTTCTCTCCTAAATGTATTGTCCTATCCCATTAAATTCTTAAGTATTCTTTTCAGTCCCCAGAGAGGTGAATTTACAATTAAGCTTGCTTGATGCTACCAGATGATTTTTGTTAATATATTCTTTCAGTAAGATACTTAATCTGAACTGTGAGTATGTGCCTACAGATAATAGTCACTGACTGTATGGATCACTTCTTTTATGACTGTTTTGTTAAGTTATGGTTACTGCCAAGAAATTCTCTCAGATTTTTGAGTAGTACCTGAATATTTCTAGCATAGTGGTGTATGCATAGGTATAAATGCTGGTCAGATTTTCAAATGTGTACAACACCAGGTTTCATTTAAAAGCTATAAATGTATATATATATTTAAATAGACATTCATTTAAATGTTTAACATGATTTTTTGTTATGTGGTTATGTGTATTTTCTCTGTTGATTTCTTTGTATTGAAGTTGAGGCCTCTCCAAGTTCTTTTATCTTCCTCATTTTGTTTTCCTCATCTAGTATGTTCTGTCACTTTCAGATGGTTTGGTTTGATGTTTATATAGTGTTTGTCTGTCTCATTGCTTGTTGATTTACATTGGTTTTACAAAATGAAAACCAATCAGAAAAAAGGAGACCACATATTCCAAGTGAAAATGCTGCCTGGGAAGGAGAAGCAGTGGACTACAATGCCATGGATTGCTGGAGCAAAACCAGAGGAAACCAATAAGGTGGCTGCCCTGAAACCTACTGCTTTTTTTGCTGCACCTGCTCCTGGGCTAGCTTGGGCATTTCTCTCTTTTTCTTATTTGTTTTTCCCCTGATGGAGATAACTTTTTTAAGCTTTTTTTCCTTTTTAAGCCAGTACTGAAAGAGGAAGGTTGAGTTAGAAACCAGGATGTGTGTATGTGTATATACATACACCTATAGGAATGCCAGCAATGTTTTGCTTAAACACCAAACAAGCTGTGTAGTTCTGAATAACTACTATTTGAAAAGAAAACCAATTTTTCACCAGAAAATGACTGTATTTTATGTGACTAGGGTGACAGCAAAACATGTATTTCCATTCTATGTGGAAATAATTGCAGTTATTTGACACTTCCCACAAGAATTTCTACTTTGTGTTGACTGTGTAATCATGATTCAAGGCAAACTGGTTCTGAGTACCTCTACATTTCCATACCTCTCAGTCTTTTCTTGGATAAAAAGAGGTCTTCTCCCTCATAAACTGGTTTCACATCTGTGCAGTGAAAAGCACTATAGAACCAGAAGTGTGATAGTGATGATGAGTAGTGATTGTGATGTTGTTTTTTTACATGACTTTTTGATTGTTTTCTACCACCTAGAAACTGGGACAAAAGTAGGTTAATGTGAGGCTGTCAGTCCTGTTTCAGTAACATATAGAAATATGTGGTTTGGTAAACTTATTTTTCCCTCCTGAGTTATTTGTTGATGGATGTACAGAAGGTTTTGTTCAAGTGGTTTTTTACCCCAATTTATGAACTTGCTGGTAATAGTAGACTAATCCATTGCTCAGTTCTATTCCTGGGCTGTATGTTTCCTTGCCTGCCTTTTAGGATAGTTGGACAGCAGAGGAGAATAAAGCAAAGATAGCACTGCTAATATTCTTTCTTTTCTTCCTTCTTTTGCCCTAGTGAAAATACTTGGGAATAAGTCATTTTCTGTGTAGGAGAAATGTTATTTTGGGTACATCTCATTTGTGCTACTGTATTTCTTTATCACAGTACTCCCACAAATGCACAGCATCTGTGACTTAATTATAACAGAAGTTGTGACACATTGATGCATATGTCACAAATAAATATGTGAAATGTTGTTATATTATGGATACCCAAAATATTTTACTTTCTAAACTTCCTTCCTCCCCTTGCTGCTTGTAAACAGTATTTTCATGTGAGTGTATATGACTGTGTACCAGAAGGGATTTTCCAGGAATTTAAACACCTTCACAGGCTGATACATTCTTGTAACTAGACTAATTTGATGAAGAGTGCCAATTCTATCTAAACATTTAACCATTTTTACTAAAGGCCTCCTCAGGGAACAGGGGTTACATTAGCAAACAAATGGTGTGACTGGGGGTTTTTAAAAGATGAGAAGATCTAAAAATGTGAAGGTGGTAGAATGCACAAAGCAGCATGATATGTGCCTGTCTTTAGTTACATAAACATGTGGGAGAGAAGAGATGCACACTCTCTGACCACATACCACATAAACTTTTTTCCCTCTGCTTTTTTTTTTTCTTTTTTAACTGCTTTAAGTGGTTAGAAAACATGTAGTACAAGAGGACAGTGGAAGGAGTATCATGAACATTTTTGCCTTTTGATGTAATCTATGAATATTTATTGGGCATGGTAAACTAGGGGAAAAATGTGGGGGGTGACAAACACACTGTCCTGATGAGTATTGAATGTTGCATGAAGGCAGATTTGGTAACTTGCATTCACATGAAATTTTCTTAGCCACCTTTGAAATAGACTTTATTGTAGGGGAAAATAAAGATAGGGATTCTTTTTCTTTTCCTTCTCTGTTCTTCTGCATGCCATACGTGTTGTAGTATATACACAGTAGCATGGTGTAACTTCTACATGGCTACTCACCTGGTGAATCCGCATGGACTACACTTGTCTGCATGGTACTTGACTTTTCTCTGGTGTCTGCTTCTGCCACAATTCTCTGTAGTACCATTTCCTGAGACAGAAATGTACCTTACTGAACATTGTCAGAATGTGTGTTGTGTCCATGTTTGGTATTTGTTACGTTACTGGCTTTTAAATGTAACTGGTTTTACTTCTAACTTAATATGAGGGCTCGTGGAAGGAAAACTAGAATAAAGAGTTTTAGCCTTTTCAGAGGCTTATACCCACATGAATTTTAAAAGTTTGCTTTACCATATGGATTTATAGTACTACAGAAAATCGACCAGACTATGAGCATACTTGAAAGCAACATACCGTTTTACATGTGCTTGAGTTTGTGATTCTTGTGGTGTCCTGTGCAGGACCAGGAGTTAGACTTGATGATCCTTGTGGGTCCTTTCCAGCTCAGAATATTCTGTGAAGTTTTCCCAGTGGAATAGGAAAAGCTTTCTGAAAACATTCTTTAATAGAAACAAATTTGCTTAGGTTATCTAAGCATTTGAAAAACATATCTATAACATATATTGTAAAGAAAACCTCATTTCTGGATTGTAGGTGGGTAGCCAAAATACCTGGTATGTTCAAAGCAAATGTATCCGACTGCCCTGAAGCTCTGAGCCAATTAGGCGAGCAGAAGGTGTTAAAAGTGGGGTATTAAAAGGGTAAAATTCTAAGAGTAAATACGAAATTACTGCCGATGTCTGGAGTCTTTGTTGTGGTGACAGCAGTTTTGTCCTGTCTGTTTCTGTGTCTCTGTATAGAGAGTCCGTGTGTCCCTGTCCTCCCACAGCCTTCTCCCAGCCGAATCCTCCTCTCTGTCACGTTTCTCTTACTGCTAGACCTTTCCTTTGTAGGTCTCTGCCTCTCCGTTCATCACTGTTTAACGCTTTCCTTTCCCTTCTCTAACTCATCTAGAGCCTAGAAGAGGAGATAACGTCCATTTTATTTAGTAAGGAGGCCTTTGGCGCTGGCTGCGGAGGGCCCTTCGCCGCCGGCCTGGTGCCAGCAGAGGGCGCTGCGGGGGAGGACACAGCCACCACGGCCGCGCCGCCGCCACAGGTGCTTCCCGCGTCTGCCTTCTCGCCTCCGCCCGCCCCAGCGGGGCCTGGCAGGAGACGTGCCCTCAGGGTTCGATTCTAGAGATTGATCACTGACCCCCAAAGCTTTAAAAATGCCAGAAAGCTGTCCCGCAGCTAGCTTCTCGTGTGTCAGAGCGGTAAGCTGGTTGCTGGTGTTAGAAGGGCAGAGAGATTTCAGCTGGAGAGGCTAATTCTGTGTTTGCAGCATTCTGGAAAGATTAACTGGTGCTGGCTTAAGCTTCACCAGCAATGCTGACCCACACTCTGCAGGTGCTTTGCTTGGTAAACAGCAATAAAAGCTAGGATTAAGTCACAGATGATGTGTTGATTTTTGTCACCTTACCATTTGAACTCAAATTTTTGCTTCAAACCGTTCTCTAAAAATACCTTAGATCAAACAAACTACCCAATACATTATTTAGGGGGGGGCTTTCTGGGATATCTATCACACAGCATTTTGTTACAGAGCAAATACTAATACAACTGCTTTAATTTCATCATTTTGGCTCCAAACTGAATCCTAATGGGATCATCTTGGTAATTACATATTGCTATTTTGACAACATATGACCCTAACTAGTCTTCCTCTTGTTATCTGCTGAGTTTCATTAAGTAACGGATGAAAGATGAACAACTAATAAAATCTTAAATAAATTCTTTATTTTGTATGATGATAAACTGATAGTAGAATGCTGAATAGTTTTATTATTTTTTCCCTTCATGTTCTTTTTTTCTTAATGCCTGATTTAACTGAGAAATAACTGCTTCAGTAGCATTACTGGCCAATGCATTCATGCTTTCATTTTCAGTCTTTCCTTACACCAATTAATAATGTCAATAATCCGTACCTGCTTTTGAATAAAGTATTTCAGTGAAGTGGAAGGAAGTGAGCATAATTCCTTGTGAAATCTGTTGGTGAATACCCAGTGTCTGTCTAGTGTCATGTGTATACATACTTAAAAGCTTGCTTGGAGGATGTTGCACTGTTGGAAAGGGGTTTGCATTGATTTTTGTCCTCTGATTGCTTTTTGTTTCACAGAGACATGCTTCCAGAACAGAAGGGCCTTGTACTGGAGTCAGCGATGCTGATAAGGTTCTACTGATTTATTTCCTTAGCTCAATTTGACTCTAACTCTTCAGTCCATCTTCATTCTTTCTTTCCTTCGTTTTTCAGTTAACCATCACGACCATCTTTTTGTCTTCTACATGACACGAACCAGCCATCAGCTAATTTTGTTTCCATCTTTTTAATTTATTCACATACTCTACTTTTGTTTTTCCTCATCCATGTTTTTTGTGCAGAGTTCACATGAGACTCTGGACATAGTGGAGGAGAAGAAGCAGGCAGAGGTTGGGATAGAAGAAACACTAGTCGTAGACGAAACCAACAAAGGGAAAATGCAAGTTGCCACTGATGCTGGGGAAACATGTAAGGTGGAACATCTCTCCAAAAAAGACTCTTCATCATTAACATCAGATAGTAGCAGTAGTAGTGACAGTGAGGATGAAGAGGTGGGAGAATACCAGCCACGTCATAGGGCAATTGAGGAAGTCATCAGGGAAGAACAGGAAGAAGAGGAAGACGTGAAAAAGACAGAACACGAAGAAAAAACACAGCATGTGGAAGCCACCCCAGAAGGCAATAAACTAAATGTACCAGTTGAGCACACACAAGTTACATCTGAAGATTTGGTCCAGGAAAATGCAGTTACCATAGCTACAGATGAGAAGAATTTGTCAGAGGAAATTAAGCAAAACTTAGGTGAAGAAAAAGAGGAAGAACAGCTCAAAGTCAATGGAGATGTGTCTCATGTTGATATTGATGTTGCACCACAAATAATTTGTTGTTCTGAGGTAAATGGTAGAACAGTTTGACTAGATTAAGCAGAGATATTTCTTGGGGTGAAAAATATACCTGCCTTTCTTCTTCTCCTATTCCTTCAATTCTTCTGGCATCCAACAAGATTCAGATCATTTGGAAGGGGAAACCATTGATGAGCAGTGAAATTCTGTCTCCTTCAGTTATGGTTTCTGTCTTTTTGCTAGAACTGAATGAGAATCATCAGTAAAGCAAACCTTCCGAAGACTGACATCTTCTTTTTATCTCCCCCTGATTTTATATGCACATACACAAGTGTATATTTATTATTTACATGTTTCTGGTGTTTTAAGTCTTGTCTTGTCTCTTTGTCAATTGTTTTTGGCACGTCCATGACACATAATTGTGAATGGAAAGCATATTGGCAATTGAAATTAGAAAGCACCTGTCACAGATATTTTTTCCCCTTCATAACTCACTGGTTTTCTTGCCTTTTTTTTTTTTTTCCTTTTAAAAACTGCTACAGACTTAGGCAAAAATAGGTATAGTTAGAAGTTGTATAGGGAAGAGCACTGCTTTGTAAAAGGATGAGGCATCTGTTCACAATCTTATTAGGAAATCTTCCAGTGCAGTAGATGTTTAGGGAAGCATGCGTGGGTTCTAGTCACAATGTGGTATTTTAAGGCAAACAGGGCTCAAAGGTTCATTACTGGCCAAACTTTATGAAGCAGCAGAAAGGGAAAGAATAAAAATGAAGTGCAGAGGTGCATCTCTCTGTAAAGCTGGCATGACCTGTTGAGTTTTTCAACAATTGGGTGGGGTTTTTCCTAGTTACCTACATGCTTGTTCTTGTAAAGGTGGCAGTTTGTTTTTCTTTGCATTTAAATTCCAACGACTTACCTTCTTTCTTTTGTTGTTGTTTGCATAGGCAGATGTTCTGATTAATGATATGAAAGGAGTAATTATAAAGCCTTTAGAAGTTGCAGGCAAACACACTTCCTGTAAACAGCTGTTTTTGAGGAAGGGGAGAAGGGCTGCTGTGTGTGCAACTGTGTGTGAGGGAAAGAAGGGCTTAGGTTTTCCTGGGATTTCTTGCCATGTGCATCCAAAATCAACAAGAGAGAGCAACTAAGATACCAAGGAAAATATCAAAAGGCTTTATTAGACCTTTTTTTTTTTACTTTTATTTTTCTAAGTTCTTAAATATATTGAAAATCTGCTCCAGTAAGATAAGTCACAAGTTCACTGGCTTACAGTCTCCTAGGGAATTGCTTTTTTATTTTGCAATGTTGCAGAGAACACCACTAGGTCTAAATGGTTAAAATGGCTCTTCAGGATTGGGGTTCAAAGGAGCCATTGATTTCCAGCATTGCTACATTGAATGTAGACTGCTTAAAATCCAACTGTCAGAGTTGGTTTTCTGTTCCAGAAGTAGTACATCTTCAAAAGTTAAGGTTTTAAGTGATGATCTTGTAATTTCTAGTCCTTATTTGCAATTTGACAGAGCAGTGGTAGGTGTTTTCCAACATTAATTCTAACATGAGGCTCAACATCTGAGCTAGCTATCAGCTTCTTTATCTGAAACAAGATTTATTTTATATTCCTAGTGGTGCTCTTTTGCACATTTTCAGTACCTGTATTGCAGCTTGATTTTAGCAGTTGCCTTGGCTGATGTGTTCTGTTGGCTGAAGCACAGAACTTTGACACAGGTTATTAGGAGATTAAATTTTCCTGCCATGTTATGTAGGTGCTAGAGGGCTGGTGTATTAGTTTTCATTTCACTTTGCTTATTTATTGCATGGGAATACAGTCAAATACTTATCTTACCCTTATGATTTTCTTGAGTCTTTAGTTGTATTTTCTTGGTCCACTTTACAAACCTCCTTCTGTCTTTTGAACTGATTGGTTCTTTCTTGCACCACAGCCTCCAGTAGTGAAAACAGAGATGGTAACCATTTCAGATGCCACACAGAGAACTGAAATCTCCACTAAAGAGGTTCCTATTGTTCAAACAGAAACTAAAACTATCACATACGACTCTCCACAGGTATGTTGTCTGGGTTGTTACACCATTTTCAACCTTGTTTTTATTCCAGTTGCCTGTAGATCAAAATAGATGATGTCCAAAAAAATGCTTTTCAAAAGCCTGTGGGTTTTTTTCCTAGCAGCTAAGATTGTTACTTTGGCTAGGAATTAGGTAAGTGAAATGTTTGTAGACAAAACAGTATTACTTCTGAAGCTTTAGGGCTTTTTTAATATAAGGGCTTAGTTGCTGTCTGCAAATGTATAACTCATTTTGAGTTTTGGGAACTTGATTAAAATACCTCACTGCTCCTGAAGGAATCTGTAACTTTGCTAATAAATTCTCCACAAGAATGTACCATAACAAGAGTCTTGCATGACTCAGTAAGCTTGAATGGTTTCTGTTTAAATTTCAGTTCTGACTGAAGTAAAGAATGTGTTCAGTAAGAAAACCTGCCTTTTCTCCTGTGAAAACAAAGCATTTAAATGCCAAAATCCAAAGATACCTTTGTTTTTATTTATTCCTTACAGTTTGATGGTAGTGCTGGTGGCAATGCTGCTGTGCTGGTGAGTGCACAGATGATTACATCAGAGCCCATATCTACTACCACAACTACACACATCACAAAGGTAAACTCTCTGAACTAAAAGAGACAAACCCAAACCCTCAAAGCAAAGTCTTACATGAAGCTTTTCATATACCTGCTAGTTTGTTGAAGAAAACTGGCTTGAAATGGATTGGATTCATTCCAGGCATGCATGAGAGTTAATCATTCTGTACACTGATTTTGAACAGAGAAGGCCTAGTGAATAGGCAGGAACATATGGGAACAGGACAGGGAAAAGGGAAAAAAAAAAATGATTAGGTGTTTTAGTACTGCATTTAGGTCTTCTTTCTGTGTTTGATAAATGAGTTTGGACCTAAACTTTTACAGATTCAACCCTATCATCAGTCACTGACACCTCACAGAATCTTTGTTAATCTAACTGATTTGTCTGGGAAGAGAGATTTTTAAGGTGTGACTTTGGGATTTTTTTTTTCTCCTCAAGAGAAGAACTTTCAGACCATCACAGAATGGAAAATAATTCACTGCTCACTAGATTTATATCCAATAGCTATATATTCTAAACATTCCCAAGTTGGAAGTTGTGTCCACAGAATGACAGTGGAAGGATGGTGTTGGAAAGTTGTCAGATAAAAGTCACATGAAATGAAGTCAGTTCAGAATTTAAAATGTGTGTGTTTTGTTACATGGCCTAGTCAACAGATCCTTTTCAGTCTCTTGCTCCCTTTTGGGATCATTAAGCCACCATCATGTTAGGAAAAAGTCTTTAATAAGTTGTGTTATCACAGCTAGAGAGGGGGAAGGGTGTACATTTGTTGTCAAGTTCAGATGACAAATAATGTTGCTTTTTGGAAGGACCCATTAAAGAAAATGGTTTCAGTCCATTGCATCAGCAATGTGGAATATGTAGAAAGTATCTCACTAAGGTCCATGAACAGCAGAACTGAAAACCAGATGATTTTTGTATTTAATGGCATAGGATTCTTCAGAGACTGAGAAAAAGGCCCCTGGTGGATGGGTTGAAATCAAAAAAGAGACTCCTGGAATCTCCTTGTTGCCACAGTTTATATGGTGGAAGAAGCTGGAATTCCAGTTTGTCTGCACATCTACATCTGTTCAAACTTGGGCTTCAGTGATAGAAGGAATTCTCTGTTGCTTGGATTTTACCAAATTTAGCAGTTCCTAGCATGCTGCACAGCTGGAAAAGGAAAGAATGATGTGGCACCAAGACTATTTAGTTGTAACAGAAGAGCTTTGTAGCAGTATGGCATAATAAAGGCCGGGTTGGATGGGGCTTTGAGCAACCTGATCTAGTGCAAGGTGTCTCTTCCCCATGGCAGGGGGCTTAGAACTGGATGATTTTGTCCCTTCCAACCCAAACCATTCCATGATTCTATGATTACAAGGATGTTTACTTCTTTTTTCTGTGCCATCTCTAGATGGTAAAAGGTGGCATCTCAGAAACAAGGATTGAGAAGCGCATTGTGATTACCGGAGATGCAGATATTGACCACGATGAGGTGAGTGTGGAAGATCTTAATGCTAACAAAGTACTTCTGATGTCTGGTGGTTTTGCTGTTCTCTTTAGCACTCAGCCCTCTTGGGGATTGAGGAATTGAGAGTTGCATAACCCAAATTTCCAATGCTACTCTCCCACTCTCTGGCCCCACGTGAATGTCTTTTTTGCTGTTGTTGAATTGCGTATCTCAAATACATTTGCAGGCCCTGGCACAGGCAATCAAAGAAGCCAAAGAACAGCACCCTGACATGTCTGTGACAAGAGTGGTGGTGCACAAAGAAACTGAACTTGCTGAGGAAGATGAAGAGTAAAATCAGAAACGCCCTCAAGCAGTTACTTCAGGTAAGCTTAGGTATATCATTAACACAGGAAAATGTAGCATCAGTTTTCTACTGTGTTCTGCAGTGATAGGCTTGAAAAATAAGAGGTGTCTTTGATATTTGCTGCCTCAAAATGGTGAGTTCAAACAGGCAGCAGTAGTAGACTCTTAGTATGAAGAATTTCTGTCTTATGTCCAATCTGATATTAATTTTAATTGCAAGTTTTCCTGTATCTGTCTCCCAGTTTTTTGTCACAGTACTCTCATGGCATTTCCTACGATGCTTGGTCAAGTTGTTTTTATTTATGTTGAAGTGAGTTTGGGCTATTCCTGCAAAACATGAAGGGTGTGTCATAGTTTTCTCTTTACCTGTACAGTTACAATCCTTGCCTTACATCTTGCTTGTTTTGTGGGAAGACTGTGCCATTCCCAGAAGTGAAAGAGCACACTTAGACATTTTAATTTAGCTAATTATTTATTGTTATATAATGTTACAAAATGTGGAAATAATGCAGGACAGGTTGCTTGTGAGGAAGGATTGGGGAAAAGTCACCAAAAATTAGGAACTCTGCAGATCTGTGTGTTTTCTCACTGTACCTTTATTTCAGTATTCAGATGGATTTGTTTTGTAGCTTTGTTGCTTAGTGACATTGAAAATGGGTATAGCATGTATGCTCCAGCTTTGTTTGGAAAGGAGAGGACATGGAACTGTACTGAAATGTGAGATAGGGATGGGTGGTTGGGTCTTCACATCACATGAATGCTCCAGAAGTGCTTGGAAAAATGTACATCACTTTTGAAAGAGCTATTAGCCTGCAGCAAGGAGACTGCCTGTGGTTTAGGTAACTTCACCAGTCCCTTGGTACACAGCAACATAAAACATGGATACATCTTTCTCATATTTTCAGCATTTACATAGCAGGATCTAAGGTAGAAAGACACACTGAGACAGCAGAACAGGTTAATTTGATTTGCAAGGATTTTTTACTATAATATGCACATCACATTTTCCATTTGTTATTAATCAGTGTCAATTTAAAGGTCTTGCTGTTGCCTTTTCTGTTATATTAGTGCAGAATGTGCCAGATTCTTCATGCTACCTTAATCTAGAAAGGTATCTTTCAAATCAGTGTTCAACACAGAAGTAATCACAATTATCTTACTTGAAGGGGTTGTGTCCTGGAAGGAAGAAAGAGTCTTTCATGCTTTCACCACATTTTTACACTAGCAACCAGCTGCAAAGTTGATTCTGTTCCTTCATCAAATATATTTGATTCAAAAAATACATTCAAATGATTCTGTCTGCTGAGGGTGGTGTTGTTTTCCTTTCTTTTCTGTCAAATATAAGATTGTGGAATGGTGCTTGCAGTGTATGGAGAGCATCAGAAGTTCATGTCTGAGTCTGCCAATTGCTCTGCAGCTCTTGATCTGAAATGCTGGTGAGAGAGGAGGAATAAAAAGACATTTCACCATGGTGCTCTCATATGTGAGACCTGGTGACTCCTTTGACTGGTGGTGCCTTTCAGTTAAACATAATGGAAAACAGTGAATTGTCTGAACACCTGAACTGCCTTGAGTATCTGTCTACAGCTTGGACAATCAAGAGCCCAGTTCCCTCCTGTAGCAGCAGCTGAGGGGCAAGTGGGACTGCAGAAACAGCTCCAGACAATTGTCTTTAGGCAATGGAGTCACCCCATGAGTTTTGATGAGTTATTTCTAAGGTGATGAAAGCTCTGCCCCAGTGTTGTTTATGTAGACTTGTTTTCTCCAGCAGAAGTGAGAGATGAATCATCTGAGGGATTATTAATTGAACAAATATCTTCCCTTTTTTTGATGCACTAATTGTGGATTAAAATGTTAAGTGAACAGTGGAAGAGGTGACTCTTAAAATACCATGAGAATTTAGGGGAGGGAAAAAATTTACTTAAGCAAGGAAAGCATTGATGGAGACTGAATTACTGTTTATTGAAGGGGGCTTTAGGTGATGCAGCTTGCTTTGATGAAATAACCTTCCCTATGAGTAACCTGTATGGAAGAAGTGACTCTTTGACTCTGCAGATGTGCTTTTGCCATAGTATCCATTATGAATACTTAGGTAATCTTCCTGCTTCTTTTTCTTCCAGAAGCAAAAATGATCCTGGCCCATGAAGAACTGTAATCATTCCAACTCATCACTACTCTACTGAACTCAACCATGCTTAGCAAGGATGACCAGATGTTCCAAGACTCAAATGCCAATACCAAACTCCATCTTAACATCTTTGGTCTTTATACCCTCACAGTCTTTCTTGTTTATTTTTTTATAACCACTTCTTAACAATCTTAGATTCTTTTTTTTTTTTTGTAAATGAAGTTTAGAGGATATGATCTTCTTTTGCACAAATACTTCTCTTTTTGAAGATGATTCTTAATTGTATGAAAGTGAACAGAAAAAAAAGGGCTGAAAGCACTGTTCACTGGAACAGAAAGTAATTGTGCAGGAAGGGGAATCTTTACTAATTTAGATATGGGGTTTTTTTTCCAAATAAGTGAAATCTCTTACTGGAGTAATTTACAGATTTCTTTTTGAGATGATTCAGGTAAATATATATGGTATCACAGAACAAAGACTTTTATAAAAATACAACTTTACCTAAAATTTGAAAAAAAAAAAAAAAATTTCTTTGGATGAATTTTATACTGATATCTCTGTAACTCTTTCTGTTCTAAGGTTCTCCTCTCTGTGGAGCAGAGATGATGTGGAGGAGAAGGAGTTGCAGACACACTTCTGACTGAGCACTGTGTTCTTTTTTTGCACTTTGGTGCCAATGCTCAACTTTTTGCAGACATTTTGCAGTCTGCAGCATTCCAGAGAAGGAAAGAAGGAAGAACAAAATATCTTTCTCTTCTTCCAACAAGAGATGATCTAGGCAGCTTAAAACCTTAGTGCTTTTTTTTTTTCTTACTGTGTCCAAACTTCAGCACTTCCATTATTTGAATCCATGTGTAGAATGCTTGCTTGCTATTAAACCTCACTGTCTCCATGGTAGAACTGACATCTCTGTTGCTTGAGAAGGTGTAAGTTTCAGATGCTTTGTCTAATGGTTTAATGCAGGTTTTTAGGATAACTGAGTGAAAGTGTACAATGGACTCCATTCCTAAAGTAGTAAGCCAGTACCATCATTTGAGACTGCCATTGAGAAAGCCTGTTAATTATTTTGGATTTTATTGTTAATTTTGTTCTTGCAGGGGGGTTGTTTGGGTTGGGTTTTTGTTGTGTTTTATTTTCTGTTGACTCTGTGTATAGTTAAAATGCCAAATTAGATTTATAGCAGCTTGAAATTGTATTAAGTGATATTTTGCTTTCTGTAATTCTGTTATAAAATAAAGTTGTTTATTCTCTGTATGACTTTTGGCACTTAGACATAAACTTGGGAGATGTTTGAAGTGAACAACTCAGTTATACAAATCAGAGGCCACAGAACCTTGAAAAGTCAGGGTTAGTTACAAGTAGCCTGTTAGGATGGCATAATGGTCTGGCTCATAATACCAGTACTAAAGTGTCAGTGTTTTTGAGGCATCTTCCAATAAGCATCTTGGTTTCTGTGGTTAAGAGAAGAAAATTCAAAGGCCAAAACAGACAAGATTTGGACAGCATACTGCAAGTTAAATTGCCCATGTGTCTTCAAGTGGTTCTACTGAGTTCATTGGGTTAGGTTGTACTGTGATCTTCAAGGAACAAAACAAAATACTTCACGCTGCATTCTTTTTCACTTCTGAGCAATGCCTTTCATTCTGCCTTTCAAGAAGGCGAAAGAACTCCACCCAGCCCAGTAACAGCTGAACACTGCCCCAGCACTTGGTGTCAGCAGGGAGGTTGTCAGGGAAGTGGCAAGTTTGGGATGCAGAAGTGGAGGCCAAAATAGAGATCCATGCATTTAGGGGGTTTTTCATAGAAAGGGGTGTAAGAGGAAGCTCTCTGATACCTTTCAGGTATTTTTGATAGGGTGTAGCATTATTTGCAGCACTTTGTTTGATGGGAGGAAAGCACCGTTACTTCAGTTCCTTCTTGGTTTGGATCTTTCCAGTTTGTTAGACACTAGATCAATATTGGGTTTTATTGCAATTGCATTTAATCCTTAAAACTGCACATATAATACTGTTAAAACAATATTACTTTCATTAAAAGCTGTATTTCTTCCAATACTAATCAGAACCTTTTCCAGGTCAGTATAGCTTGTGCACAGCTCTAACTTCCAGTGATTAAACCTGTACTAATTAAACAACCATTGTTGTGCAGAAGAACAGAATCCCCAAGTGTGATCAGTCCTAAAAATAGTCAAGTTTAATAGATTCTGGTTATAGGTAATTATTCAAATGTTTTGGGATGTTGTGCAGTTCTGATGAGTTTTCATTGTTATTTTTTTATCTAATAGATCTGTAGCAAAAATGCAACAGGAAGCAAAAGAAATGGTTCTCAAGGCACTTCACAAGCTGCCTTTGTAATACATAGGCAATTTCAATCCAATGACAGGCTCACTTAATGAGAAGGCAGTTCAGTAATTAATTCTGCTTAGATACTTAGAAAAGTGGGTCATGGGCCCTACACAAAAATACTGACTACATCCTTCTTTTCAATCATGATCACCTCAGGGTTCATGCTAATGCTGGAATTGTCTGACAGATTGTAAGAGTTCATAAAGGACAAGGAAGCAACTCTGGTGGCAGAACTTGAAAAAGTAGTGCTCAAAGTGTTTCTTGAAGTGTTCTTCTGTTTCGTACCTCAATAAGGCAACTTTTACTTTGGCCATAGCAGAAATTAAATAGCTAGGAATAGAAGAAATGAAATACTTTGACAGAGGTCAGAGTTTGGGAGGTTTGATAGTGATGAGGGTGACAACTGACTGTGCCCTTGGCCAGGGTGCAGTGGGAACTTCTCAGCTTTCAGGCACATTAACTAAGGAACTGGGCTTCTTAGAGGGAGCAGCTGGTATCCTGCATTGTTGAAACTTTGGATTTTCAGGCTGTTCAGTTGTTTGGGGTTTTTATACTGCACTTAACAAAAAGATACTGAGATGGGTAATATTGGTACAAATGACAAGCATTAGAAATGCTGCTAATAGCTGTAGTGTTAAATTATTCACTTTGGTGTGAAGAAAATCCTTTGAGTTTTTGGAGGTGAATATATATATATGAATGGCTGGACTGGGCCAGGCTAAGTGACTAATGCTTCCAGGTTTCTGTCTCTGAGGCTACTGGTAGTTGCCCTGGGGTGTGTGTAGAAACAACTCCTCTACTAGAAAGTAGTACTTTCCCAAATGTGCTCTCAGCAGTTTTCAAAGGCTTCCTGGTCTGTCAGTCTTTCATACCTATCTGCCTCTCTGAATTTTGGGCTAATTACTTAGAGAATGCTTTTATAATTTATCTAAACAAAGACTTAGTTGTATGGTGTTATTTATTTCCTTTCAAAAGGAAAAATACCTATTTGTGCTCTAAGACCATAATGTATTTGAAGCTGGTAGTGTGACAACAGAGGTATTTCTTGACACTTACTCAGTAATGGAACTGAAGACAGCAAAGCCTGAGGATTTCCATGAAATGTTCCTGGGACTTGAATGTCAGATCCTCCTCTGTGTTAGTTGGAGCTCACAGTTGTGTCAAAGACATACCCATAGCACCCTTTTACAGTGAAGTGCTGTTAAACACTTATCAACATGTTCAAATTCCTTTAACCTCAAGTCAGTATCCCATATCACTGCTTTTCTCTTAGCATCTTTCTGAAGTGTGGAATCATGGATGGAGTCATTATGGTTGGAAGAGACCTCTGAGATCATAGTGTCCAACAGTCCACCCAACACCACCATGCTCACCACCAAACCATGTCCCTGAGCACCACATGCACCAAGTCACAGAATGTTAGGGGTTGGAAAGGACCTCTGGAGATCATCTAGTCCAACCCCCCTGCCAGAGCAGGTTTACCTAGAGAAGGTTGTGTTTTGTTCAGCAAAGGGATAGATTTGCTCTTGACTGCCTAAATTAGGCAGTCTCCTTCATCCTCAGTTTCCCTCATGTCTGAGAAAACCTAATACTTTGAGAAGCTGAAGAAGAATTACTCCAAATCCTTAAAGAAATAAAAACCCCAATAAAATCACCAAAGTAGAATCATCTGAATGGCATTGTCAAGGCAATTCTTTACAGCAGCTCTCTCCAACTCCCTGCAAAGAGTTTTATAAATAGTAGTTAATTAAAATATTACAGAGATTATTTAAAGGTTTTCTTTAACAATATCTTGTATCACAGATGTTTGTGTACTCAGAGAACAGTAGCTCCAGTGGTGTGCCTGAAGAATGCCCTGTTTTCCACTTCAAAGCTGCTGCTCTGCTTGGAAAGCAAAAAATTATCTAAGGATTCTGATGGAAAAGAGGAACTGTTAGCAGAGGCTAGTGAATCAGTTGGCAAGATGTCCTGTGTGTTGTAAGGGTCTATACCAGCTGCCTCTGAGGAAACTCTTGGACACTTAAATAGCAAACAATGAAATAACATGGCTCTGGAGAGGTACAGAGCAGTCATGGCAGGAGGCCAGCAGGTCAGACTCATTGATTCTGTGCCAGTTTTTCCTAGCTGAGACAGCTGTAAGCAGAGGAGGATTGTTACAATCCATCTTAAAGATATTTCTGCTTAGATACCATGTTATACCTGGATCTTTACTGTCTGCAGTGTGTTTGATCTTTTAACATCCCAGTGTACAGGAACACTGACACTGAAGACACTGTAACCAGGAGAACAGACCTTTTTATCTCTCTTAATAATAGTTGTGTGAGCTGTCACCACTTTTCTTGAGAATCTGTATGGTCACATCTTGGTGTCTCAGTTTCTGTGTCACATAAGCCTCCATAAATACTCTTCTGACACTCCCTGATTGTCTCCTGTTAGTTTTTTTAGCAAACCTTAAATGCTTTACATTATGACATAGAAGCATTAAAAATAAAACAAAGCATCATTCTCTTTTCCATTGGCACTGCTCTCATGGGATCATGATGGATCTTTCCAGGAGAGCAGAGTCTTATGAGAGACAATAAGTCTTACAAGGAGTGGCTGGGGGAACTGGGGTGGTTTAGTCTGAGGAAGAGGAGGCTCAGGGGAGACCTTAACTTTCTCTGCAACTACCTGAAAGGGGAGGTTGGGGTGAGATGGGGCTCAGATGTACTAGGTCTAAAGACAGAGTGTGCTTCTTTGAACTGTGTTGTATTAGCCCTGCCAGGCAATGTGAAAGTCCAGCTTTGAGAGGAGATCAGAGAATAGATGCTACCCAGTGTCCCAAGTGGAAGGTCCACTGAATAGCTGGGTGTAGGGAGCTATTGGGATTCCTGATTTGAGAGCTGCCCTTGGAGTGCTTCCTTCCTTTTGCTCTGTGAAACACATCATGTTTGTTGCTAGTCACATTTCTGGTGTGTTTTAAGAACTGAAGGATTGCACACTTCTCCTAGTGGGAAGAACAAGTTTATGCAGAGAATAAAATCAGAGAAGCATCTTCAGCCTTTTGATTGCAAAATGTTAGGAAAGCACTTCTGGCATGGTCACAGGTGGAGCATCTTGAAACACACAGATTTGTTAATGGGCATCAGGAGTGAATTGCCAGCTGGAGACTCCTGCAGTTGAACTGCAGATCTCTCTGCCAGCTAACTGAGGTGAAGGGAATTTTTTTTTTTGTCTTTTCCCTTCCAAGTTTTGCTGTGGTTCTCTTAGAGGGTTGCTTCCTTTGAAGTCAAAGTCTGTATTTCTGTCTGGAATGTTTGTTTTCTGTTCATGCTAATGCTGGGACTTCTTTTTCCACCCAGCACCTTTTGCTGATTCCAAATGGAACTACAAACTACTTCAAATGCCTGCTTCCAAACACAGGTCATTTTAATAGGAATCTAAATAGGGGCTACTAAATGTGTTTAGAGAGTCTCAAGTTTAATCATCCTAACCTTTACTTTTACTATACAAATGTACAGGTAGCTCTTTCCAAGTAACAAACAACTAGCTCTTCACCTGTTCAATGCATTATATTCTGTTATTTGCCTAGATATAAAGCAGTGAGATGAATTCCATACTTTTAAAAACAGGGTAGTATTGAAATGTGATAGAGGATTGCTAGTACTTGCTGTTTGGTTCCTGTTTTTTCTTCATAGACTTTGATAAATTATAGTGGTTGTTAAACCTGTGGTTGTGGCCTCATTAGTGTTTTCCTGTAATGACTCAAAGGAGTTCAAAGTCTGTGAGAACAGGAGTTGTGCAAAGCCACATCCAATCTGAGACAAGGCATTAGCCACTCTGCTCTGCAGGGTGGGTGATGACAAACAGCTGTAGGGGAAGGTAATTGCAGACAGCAATTGCTAGCAGATAGGGACAGTAAATATCAGGGACAGTAATGATAGTCACTTCTCATGCTTCAGCAGTTTGGGTTTAAACTTAAAGAGTCAGAAACAGAGAAGCTAAAAGGCACTAGTGCTCTCAAGTAGTATTTCAAGTTGGAGTTCAGATTTTGTGGACCATCTGCCACAGCCAATCTGAGGTGCACTAAAAATTGTCCATCTACAGCTGAAGGAGGTAGAGGAGAAGGATTTTATTTGTAACATGGCATGCAAAAGAAAGAAAACTCCATTCTTAGGGGGATTTTTATTTGAAAAATTATCCAGTTGTCCTTAAACTTGAATAGGAGCTGGTTTACAGAATACTGACTGAATCTTTTCATGGTTTCTAAATCTGGCACAGTTAGTCAGCAGAGAGAAATCCTTTTGTTTCCTATCAGTGTTATATTTTGCTTCTGAATTCTGTGGAAGGCATACTTTACAAAACCTACTATCCTTTCCAAAATGCACAAGCTAATAAAAGAAAAGTCAGTTCTCCTTCATCACTTCTCTCAATTTCCTGAAGGTCAGTGCTTGATACAAACTTCCTATTTATGCATCTTCAATTTAATATGACTGCCTTCCTTGTATACAGCAGCTCAGCTCTCTCAGGAGCTTTTTTTTCAGCTTTCTTCTCAGTAGCCTAGGGAAGGGCAAATGAGCCAAGGTGCTTTTCATCCCCTCAGATCCTCTGTCATGTAAGGGAACTGATACAGTATGTTACAGGAGATCTCTGGTGTCCCACGAGTTGCATCAAGTGCTGCTTACTTGGCCTCACATGGGAAAGCAAAGCTGTTACAAGACCTTTTTGAGGAGCAGCAGCTGTTTCATTTGTACATCACAGCACCAATTTCTCCTCTCTATTTTGTTTTCCTCCACAGTATTTATCTACAGATGGTTATTTTTAAACATGCAGAGCTGAGTACTGGGCTTAAGCTTGTTTCCTGAGATGTGAGACTCCCTTAAATGTCCTTTCAGTTCTTGCATTTCTTCTCTTTTTGTCCAGATCTTCTGGGTTTCTGCCACTGGCCATGGTAATTTGGGACCTTTCTGGGGTCTTGAATTGGCCAGTCCTGTGCCATGGCCAGTTCCTCATTAACTGAAAAATAAACCAAACAACACAAAATTCCATAAGAATGTGCTAATTTCCTATGGTGCACAGAGGAAAAGAACTGGCATGTGTTAGTAAGAGCTAATCTTGAAGGTGCCTAAGGAGAAAATCTTCCAAAAGTGAGACTGGGACTGTGCCTTTGTCCAGTGAAACACTGGCACAAGCTCTGTGGATGTCAACAGAAATACTCTATTCTCATTTGCCTCCACCAGCTTTCAATCAGAATAAAATCCTTAAACAGCAGCAAGAGGAGCACTTAGCTTGTACTGGCTATTCACATAACTGCTATACTGTGGCAGTGCCAGGACAGTTTCAAATGGACTTGATCCTTCCAGTGCTACCTGTGGTGCAAACAAAACAGAAGTATGATCTCTGCCTCCATAATCTGCCATCTTCAGGATGGTGTTCTCAAAGGCTGGGAGAATATTTGGAGAGGGATGGAGAAACAGAGAAAAGAAGAAAAAAGCCCAGTTAGCATAAAACACTTTGTCCCAGGATATTAGCTTTTCTTGTCATTGCTGTCTGCCCAGGAGAAAGGTGTGCTGCTTTCTCTGTTGGGTTTACTTTTACTTTTAAGGAATTTGGAAGGGATGATGCTAAATTGGGGTCTGAGCTGTTTTCCTGGAGCCTCTCACCACACAGAGAAAAAGGAAATGCTGCTTTGACAATGAAACAAGGCAGCCTTGCTTTTAGTAATGCAAATTTTGGTGTGTATTTATTCATTTTAAAGAGATCTAAGGAAACAGGCACCTAAACCCTGCTAAATTTCTGAGGTTTTGTCAGAGAAGGAGGATTGGCATTTAAAGGAGTCTGTTCTCAGGCTTGTCTGTGGTTAGTTGTTGCCCTCACCTGATGGTCTTAAGCTGAAGCTGGCTCTGCTTACCTGTACTGGGAGAGCTCTGGGGATGATTTGTGTGAGTTGGCTGGAGGTTAAGTGGTAGGTTGGAGTCTGGCAGCCTCAAATTAAGCAAAAGAAGGGCTTGGAGGTAGAGTTGGGACTGCAGTGCCCAAATACACAGGGATTCATCTCACACCCTTTGAGAAGCCCAGCCAGAGCAAACCAAACAGCACCTGTGATCTGTACACTGAGAATCTCCTTCCCTGGGACACTGAACAGCTAGGTGATTACCCTTCAAGCATCATTCTCAGTTATGAAAGAGAAGCAATAGTCCTTTGGCAAATTAGTCTGCCACCTTCTTCATACACTTCTCTCTCTTAAAGCCTTGTTTGCTAATCTCAGAACATTTAGGAAACCATGACTTACTTAAACTCACTACAAATCCAAAGCTCAAAATTCTGTGCCTTAAGAGAAAGCAGGTTTGAACAACTAGTCCTGCAGATTATTTACAGACCTGCAGAAAGTGCAGCTGAGGAGGGTGTGGGCACTCTGACAGAGGGCAGCCCAATTTGTTTCAGCTGTTGATCATGCAGCATAAATGCAAACATCTGTGGGGTTTTGTTTAGATGGGCTCATTTGGTTTAATGAGAGCATTGCCTGAGCCTCAGCAAGCTGTCTGCACTGGTGGGGTCTGTAGCTCACTCTCTTTGCCTGTTCTGCTTGGTCCTAGCTGAAATAGAAAAGCAAGATCAGCACCAGGTAAGAATGAGTTCAGTAATATCTCAGTATTATTCCATAATAGCTTATGTCTAACTATCACAGATGGGCACAGAGATGGTTATTTGCTGAAAGGGAAAATCTTTGCTTTTATCCAAAGTCTAAGGCAATCATTTCATTAGCTTCCATTGAAACATTTTTCAAGAAAGAGCTCTCAGTCCTTACCCTTCCTATTCCCTTATAGATAGGGAACTGGATAGTGTTTTAGCACCACACCATTTTTTGGTTGTTGTTTGTTAGTGTGGGCAAAACTACCAGCAACTTGCTCTAATTTACAACTGAAGGCAGAGGTGGGACAGGCATGTGAAGCAGGTTTCCCTGGGGGCCTAATTCAGGATCTGAAAGCACATCTTCAGCAGGGAATGCTGGAGTTTTAGCAGCATGAAGGTAATTTGTGGTGGATGCTTGTATGCAAACACTGCTCCTTTCTGCTAAAGCCTTGGGTCTAAATACCTGGAGATGTTATATGAGATAGAAAGACCTATGGTCAGAAATGTCCTGCCTGCCCTAGCAGAGTCTCTGCTTTTGAGATCATGGGTGAGCTGCTAGAGCTGAAATATGTACTGTGGGCTTTGTGGACCAAGCAAGGCTCTCATCAAGCTGTACCAAGAAGCATCTGAAGTTTACAAAGGAAATTTAGGATGTTATCTTAGCTCCCCACACACTCCCTTGGAGAAAAGGTTAAAAGGGAGCTCTTTGAGGAACAAGCTTAGCCCAGTTAGTCTGTAAGAACATGTTTTAGGAGGGCTGAAGGAAAGGAATGTTGAGGAATCTGTTCTGAACATGCACCAGGGCTGGCCTTGGCAGCTGGAAACCTAAAAGGAAAGCAGACCCAGCTGCAGCTGGGACCTAAACCTGGAAGGCAAGAAGAACATCCCATTGAAAGTGGATGGTCTACTGCACAGGGGTTTTCCTTCTAAAAGAAACTCCCTGTCTGCTGCTGCCCAGTGTCTTTTGTGTGCAGGACCAGTCAGGCTCTGTGAGCAGCCTTGGTTTTCAGCACCCAGATGTGTTGCACCCACTGTGTGTTTACTTCAGTGGGAGTGCTTCTTGTTTTGGTTTTACTCTGAAGATAGGTTTTTTTGAAGAGAGTGTAAGCTGATTGTGAGATAGAAAAGGTAACATAGCAAATGTTCAGAGTCAGTGCAAATACATGCCTTTGAAAGAACACAGCTGTGTCCTTAATAGCCAGCTACAGACAGGGGGTAACTGCTGTTACTTGTCTCACTGAAGACCTGCACAGTGAAAGCACAGAAGAAAATGCTCTCTGCCTTACCTACCCTTGTCTTTTTCTCCATTTTGGTTGTCCCTTCTGTAGTGTAGTTCTGTAAAACCCTCTATAGTATGGTATGTGGAGCTGTGGAGTTTTGAGTAAGGCTTCAATCCAAATTCTAAACAAATTCCTGTAATATTTTTCAAATAGAAAAGGGTCTAAAATGCAGTACAACTTCATAAAATTCTTCATGACCATAGTTCTCTTTGGTTTAGCTAATGGTCCAAGCCTAACAGTAGCCCACTGAATGAGAAGTTCTGTCTGCTGACCCATTTGTTGTCCCCAAGTCCTGACTCACCTTCTAGTAGTTTGATCCTGAAGTAGGCAATGAGCAGCAGCAGGAGTAAAGTCACAGGCATAAAGATCCCAGCAAAGAGAACATAGCCAGGTAGCTCCCTCATAAACACTGAAACCAGGTAACTCACACTCATTTTCCTCTGTGGCAACTGTGCTAAGCAAGATCCTTCAGATCTCCCCAGCGTGGGCCTCTTTTACCCTGCTTTCTTCCTTTTTTTAACCCTGCATCCACATTCTGCCCTTTGCTCAGGCTATTATCTCTTTTTGGACTTTGGTTTGTTTGTGTAGGCCTGTGATTCCCAGTAGGACTGGAGGCCACTTGCCAGGTTATTCACCCTCAAAGTTTAAAAGCACATGTTGATGTTGAGCTTTGAAACCTTTGGATGTGTTGGGCAGGGCAAGGCTCAACTAAGGCTGCTCACTTTGGAGCAGTGTGGGTTCTGTCATGTACTAATGTACAGGCTATTCTGAATAACAATCACCCCCTTTCTAGATAGATGATTCATTTTACAATAGATCTCAAATGCTTCTTGAGGGTGAAGACCCTGTTAGACATACACATGGGCTCTGCTCTGAAGAGTTTCCAGACCAGACCATTGAGGCAAGCAGCAAGTGACCAAGTAGGTGCTGTACCAACAGCATTTGGAACAAAACACAGCTGCAAAGCAGTGAAACTCAGGGCAGTTTCTTTTGTAGCAAAGTTGAAAATATGCCATTTTCTGGAGCTAAATATGCCAAAGAATTCCAGAACCTTTTACATGTTTCAAAGGTGATAGGCTGATGGTTGGATTTGATCTTAAAGGTTTCTTCCAGCCTTAATGATTCTGTGAGATGTTCACTGTGTTCAGTTTTTCTCATTAGGTCAACAGCCTATGGCAGAACTGTGTCCTTGAGAGGTTTAAAAAGATGATTAGTCATTTTCTAGCCCTTCTCTACACCTTTAGCTTTTAAAAACATCTGGTCAGCAGACCTGACATCTTGGAAGTGCTACTGAATGCAGGTTGTGTTGACTTCACTTGGGAGCAGTGCAGAATCTCACTGTTTGACCTGCCTCTCTGCTTAAATTCCAGCAGACATGTGCTTCAGGTTGCTGGAGATCAGGTTAGTCTACCTGAATATTCACTCTTTGGCTTATCTGATGCCTATTGAGGTTTGTGGCTTCAACAGTTTGCTATGACATGGGCAAAAAAAACCCCTGACTCATTTCAGGTGCATTTGAGAGCTGGTAAGGACTTCATTTGTTTCATGCCTACCAAATCTGAAACATGATTTGTTCAGCCTGGGAAATAAGAGACTGAGAGGAGACTTCATCACAGTCTACAGCTTCATGAGGGGAAGCAGAGGGGAAGGAGCTGATCTCTTCTCTCTGGTGACCAGCAGAAGGATCCAAGGGAACTGCATGAAGCTCTGCCAGGAGAAGTTTAGGTTGGATATTAGGAAAAGGTTCTTCACCCACAGGGTGGTTGAGCACTGGACCAGGCTCCCCAGGGATGCAGTCATGGTGCTGAGGCTGTCAGAATTCAAGAAGCATCTGGACAATGCTCTTAGACACGTGGTGTGATGTGGGGGGGAGGGATTTCCTTTGCAGAGACAGGAGTTAGACTTGATGATCCTTGTGGGTACCTTCCAACTCAGCTGATTCATTTTCTGATGGAATATATTGTGTGGGCATCCAGAAGGGGCTGTTGGCACAGCCTTTAAGCTATACAGGGGTGGTGAGGAGTGGCTGTTTGGAAAGGAGCCCCATCCACAAAGTCAGGCACTAAGTAGAAATGGTTCTGTTGCCAATTGCCTAACTACTGCCTCACTCTTGCACTCCATGCAGCAACTCCCCTGTGGATATGGCTTTTAAGATCTCTGCAGCAATCCCTAATTCATTACTTATGTGCTTTGTTGATATAGAAAAGTGATTACTTCTTAATGAGCACATTGTGTGTTACTAATTCAAGTGCCTTAGGACACCTAAGTGTGTTGAAGCTGTGGCTGCCTTTATCAAACAAACTTGTAATCTTATTAACAAAGTAACAGCTATTTTGCATAAACCATGCTAAGTAGCTTGTTTATATTCCAATTCTCTATCTGTTTGAGCAACTTTTGCATTCTTTCTGTCTTGCATTTATTTTTCTTACCTATAACTAGGCCAAATCATTTGAATTTTGGCATGAAAATTATAGCTTTCTGGTCTTCTTGATGTTATGCTTAAGACTTATGAAAAATTAGCATAAGTGAAAGAAAAACCAGCTTGGCCACTTTATAGCACTCTTCCAGGCTTCCTGGTTGTCAAAGTATTTCTTCTCAGAACAGGTTATTTAAATTTCAGCTTTGTTATTAAGCACCTGCACAGGTGAATGTTAAGCTACCTATGTAGAAGTATCTAGCAGTGGTACCAGTGGATGAGCCTTCTTTTAGAGTGCAAATCAAAATATTTATTAAGCAGTAATTCTCCTTACACATGATTGTTTAAAACATCTCTCTTGCTTCCAGTGTGTTTTTTAGAAGAATGACAAGAAAAAAATAATCTGATTGTTCCTACTTATTTGGCCACAGCATTTTCCAAGGTGGAAGGAGCTGACAACATCCATTTTCTGTATTCATGGCCTCAAAGACAAGAGGCATAGAAAGCTCAAAGCAAGTTACTTACCAGTATTGTGCAAAACAGTGGCTCAGTAGAAGGAAAACTGCACTTAGGTCCCAAAAGGTGTAGGAGGAGAGGAGAGCTCAGCTCCTGCATGTTCAGTTTGGGAGCAGAACACCAAACACTGCCTCTGTACCCATCAGCCAGACCACACCAGCTTGTGTGGCCACTCACCCCACAAGGGACATGGGTCCAAGAGTGAA
This sequence comes from Galbula dea, assembly GCA_013399015.1. Lineage (NCBI taxonomy): Eukaryota > Metazoa > Chordata > Aves > Piciformes > Galbulidae > Galbula > Galbula dea. The sequence goes on from VWZX01010094.1 coordinate 50,257, forward strand.
GTTATTACAAGGACAAAAGGGTGTAGTAGCAAAGGGTACAAGCTTGTAGAAAACAAGGCTTTTCTACTCCTCCTGCTTCTGGGGATAAACTATTTCTAGCTGCTGCTTTCCCCATTTAACCAATAGGGGATTTTAGTCAAAGTTATGCTCATCCTTGTGTGGAAATTAGACCCTACAGAGAGTCAGTAAATGCTTCTTTAAGAGTTCTTATTTGTATTTCTGTTAAATACAGATTTATTAACCATCTTGGATGTTTTATTATGTTAATAAATACTTTCCCAGCAAGCAATTTTTCTAAAGATTTTGGAAATGGGTTAATTCCTAATGCCCATTTCAGTGTGTGTGCACTTTCTTGTTAGAGTTGCCCACTGTTTGTATCTACTAAGACTGATTCCCAAAGACTGCTCTGTAATCAGCTGCTCTTCAACAGTGCCAGCACAGGGATTAGTTCACCTGTTCCTGGCATAACCCAGTCCCAGAGCAGGACCCCTCCCTACTGCTGAATTCCATTTCTGTTAGAAGAACAGAGATCTTTAGAAGCCATATGATGAATGCTCTCTGCATGAAACTTCAGGCAGCAGTGTATTAAATGGAAGAATATCTTTTTAAAGGAATACTACAAACCAAACCCAATCTCTGTCCATCTCATCTCTTGGATGGCTCACAGCTGCCTCCTGCTGTGTTTTTCTCCTTAATTAGTAAAGAGGAAATGAAAGTAATGTTAGAAAGTGTAGATAAGTGAGTGGTGTGAGCAACTGTGCTGCTCTGATATGTTAGGAAGGCAGAGCAAGGTGGAACTGGGAAGAGTTGTGTGGCAGCAGCACATGGCTGTGTTTCTGCTGTACCCAGAGCCCCCAGCCCTGGCTCTGATGGCAGTTTGCTGTATTAGTGTTTGCTCACTGACAGGTCATTTTTCACCTCTCAGCAAGCAAAGCAACAAGGTGTGCTTCTAGAAACAGGGCCAGAGTCAGTGGTCATCTGGTGCCCCAGTTTGTAACTGGTCCTGAAACCACTACATAAAGCTCCACAGAAGTCATCAGAGCAATTGTAAAAACTAAGCTGATATTTCTTTAGCTGATTTCAGATAGCTTTTTGGTTACTTAATACTTCTTGATATTACTTTGCAACACCAATGTTACCCTAGTGTTGCTACCCTAAGGTATCTCAGAGTTTTGAGTCACCACATAGCTGTAGTGCAATGCATATTTTCTATTCCCACTTCCTTGCAGTAAAAGGTGACAAAAAGTAGGCTACACAGAATCATTAATGTTGGAAAAGACCTCTCTAATCATCAAGTCTAACTGTTGACCCAACACCCTGGTGCCTGGCTAAATAGGGGTGAGGTATGGTTTCATCAGAAACTTATGGGGCTAAGGTCTAATGTAATCTTGGGTGAAAATAATTTACAGTGGAATGAAGAGTACAGTGAGTACAGTGCCACAGTGTCTGCAAGGGAATAAAACCTCTGTGTGAGAGAAATTTTCAGCTATCTGCTGCTGCTAGCAAAAGCTATGGTTAGTTTAACACATTTTGTCAGTTATCTACTACTTGGTTAATGTGACATGAAATAAAATGGCATGAGCACATATCATTCTCTGTTATGTAGTCCTGGCAGATGCTAATTAGTCTGTCATTCCACTTTCCATGCTGTACATTTGCACAGTAATGAGTTGTGACCATCTGCTGGCATGAAATGATCTATTTTTTTTCCCTCTTCCTCTCCCCAGAAAGCAGAAATGCAAACAGCCCTTCATGTTTTTCCTTAGATTGTAACATACCAAGAAAACCTTATGCTTAACCCTGACCTTGGCATCAACAAATGCTAATTTACACCTGGAGCTATGTAAGAGCAAGAAAAGAGATTTTAACCCTATGTTGTTTGATGACTTAGAATAGTTACCATGAATGTGTTGCCCTAGGGAGCTTCATGTAGTGGTTTAAGACAGCAACATCTGTATTTTTTCCCCTGAATGAGGAATGGACTCTCTAAGGTCCTTAGTCTCCATCCTCATCAGACAACTGCCCACCAGGCAGCATCTTCTCTAGCGTGAATGTTAAGCCCTCTAGAGCTATGGCAGGAAAATAAAGGAGCTGTGAACTGAGAAAGTAGGAAGAAGGGGAAATACTTAAGGCAAAGGTTTCTTGTTTGAAAAAGATTTGGCTGCTTTAAGGATCTGTTGCCTCAATGCACTGACTTTTCAGATTTCCATGGAGATGCTGATAGGCCCTGTAAGACCTGATTGATAGAATAACAGATATATCTCTAATGGAGGCAGGACTGTTTAGCTGGTGTGTACAGGTACTTCAAGACATTGAATAGTTGATCCTGAAGGATGAGAGCCAGGGGAAATGAGATCTCTTCTGATTTAAATTGCAATAAAATGCTTAATGACTCAGGATTAAGGATTGGTGAGGGTGTAGTTTTATTATACTATAAAAGCTCAAATGCTCATTTTTTTTCCCCTCTCTTTTTAGTGTTAATTTTAGATTAGAACTAAGTAATAAAGAGGAGGGTAGATTTAAATTGGATATTAGCAGGAAGTTCTTCACTGTTAGGGTGGGGAGACACTGGAACAGATTGCCCAGAGAGGTTGTGGAAGCCCAATCCCCCATCCCTGGAAGCTTTTGAGACAAGGCTGGATGGGGCTCTGAGCAACCTGATCTAGTGGGAGGTGTCCCTGCCAAGCAGGGGGGGGTTGGAACTAGATGATCTTTAAGGTCCCTTCCAACTCTGACAATTCTGTGATTCTATGATAAAAACCTAATGATGATATGGCATTAATTTGTGGAAAAAACAGTGAGGCATTTTGGCTTGACTAGAAACAGAACCTGTGAAGGTTTAGAACTTGTCATAAAATCCTTCTGTTGAATTGCATTTGACTCTGGCAAATTAACATTTAGTTTTGACTAAACAAGTGCAGTACACCCTTGTTTTAGTCCTTCATTCTCTTCAAGACCTCTAACTGTTGCCAAGCCCAGAGACACTGACATGCATGTCAAGCAGAAACCACAAGTGTTCTTGTGACATTTGTTTGGCCACTTTAGAAGTTTGTAAGAAAATATATTCCTTTGCAGAAGCCATGCTGGCTCTTCCAAATCAGGTTGTATTTATTCAGAAATTAAGTAATTCTGTCCTTTTATTCCTTTATTACTCATTCTACTAATTTGCCTAATACAGACATCAGCTTCACCAGTTCTTTTACTGTGGAGTTCCAAAGATCTCTTGTAAAACTCAGTGTCTTTGTTGCACCATCAACCCCTGAGATACCAAGGCAGTTTTAACCAGTTACCCACCACTGTTGGTACCTCACCTGCTCCATCTTTGATTTCTCTTAGACCTTCTCAGGGAGGAATGGGAATGTTAGTGTTCATTTTCATAGTTTGTTCAGTAACTTCTTCTACAGCCACTTAGAATTTTAGATATTTGCTGCCCCTTTCTTCTCCACCAAGGAGTTCCAAGCATGAGAGTCTCCCCAGTTTCTTCTGGAGCAGGTACATAAAAATGGAATTCATCTATCTTACCTGCACTGGGTTGGCCAGGGGCAGCCCTTGCAGAGATTTCTGATCTTGAAGAAGTACCTTAAGTACTTTGACTCTTCAAAGGAGTAGAAGTCACAAACGTTGAGAAGATCAAACAGAAAGGGCAGGAGGAGCCACAGATATGTTTAACATAGTAAATGCACTGGGGACTCCAACTCACAGTGTGCTGTCAAGTAAACTTTAGTTTGTGTGGATTGAGGAGGGTATGAACACTGAGTTGCACTCTGGCTACTCAGTGGATGTGTGACCCCAGCCAGATTTTTACCTGCCCTGTGGTGGCTAATCACTATCCTGGGGAACATAAGGCTGGGTAGTAACCACAGAGTAGCTGGGAATTCATAGCCTGCTCTACCTGTGACATCTCTTTGTGTATGTGTGCATGCACGCATGGAGCTGAAGACTATGATTTATTAGTCTTGAGTGTCTGGACAGTTTTATTGTTTACAAAAACAGAAACAACATGACACCTGCAGAGCTGCAATCATCCATAATTATTGTTGCAGCATGGTTCTTCTCTGGTGGATTGAAAGACTAGAAAGAATTTAGCAAAAATACACATTTTAAAGTTTTCTGATTTATATTCTTCCTACACTACCTAGACAGATCTCTCTCCCACACACTCTTTCTTCCATTTTTTGCTGTTGTATTTATCTTGGTAGCATTATATGTTTTCACTTACAGTGAGTTGTGTGACAGTAACCTTCTGATCTTTCAATGGCTTCTAACAGCACTTATTACCTAGCAGTCTCCTTCAATCAGGGGATCACAGAAGCACAGTGCACTCAGGGACGCTCAGATGATGAGTTACAATCAACAACACGACAGAGATGTGCTCTCCTCTCTTCCCTCTAGTGCTTATTTCTGCATTTAGCAGAGTGTCATAATACCAAACATCTCCAGAGGTAACAGGGTTTTCTGTCAAAGAGTCCCCCAGGGCTGTGCAGAGCACTGGGAGATTTGCTGTCTCAGATGTGCTGGGGACTTCAGCACCTCCTGGGAAGGCTGGGATTAGCCATTCCTATTTTACAGCAACAAAACAAGGATTTTACCTTGTCTTAAGCACCTGAGAACAAGAGAACAGCTTCTTTCTCTTCTAAACATTTCCTGAGGTTCCCTTGATGGTGGACACACAGGATAGCTGCAGCTGGCAGAATTCCCTGGAGTTGCCAGGAGGCAGAGATGAATCTCTTTTTACTTGGTGAGCTCTTACTGTTCTCTGCTTAAAAACATGCCTTCCTTTAACTCCTATTTCCCCCCCACCCCAAGTTCTTATGGCCTTTGTCACTCACTGCCACTGTGCCTTGCTGATCACTTAGGTATGATCACTGGACACCTACAATTCTCACTCTGTTGGGTTGTTTTCTGTGTGTAGAGTGACTCCACTCTCAATTCTTGCTTTCATCTCTTCTTGAAATACCTGCTGTGGAAAATGGAGTGATTTAGTTTTGCTCTCTAGTATTGCTCAGAGAAATATTACCAAAAAGAAAAGAAAAAGCAAATCTTTACTTCTTCAAAACTTCCTTGGCTTTTTTTTTTTACACCAACATCTATAACACAGCATGTTGAAAACCTTTTGCTGTCTTGCACTGACCTTCTGCCCAGCAGAAGAAAATATACATACAGTATAGTAGCATACATACATTGTTCTGCAAGCTTTAAATGGAGCTAAATTAAAAAGCCTACATCAGAGACTGTGTAACCCAAGTACACAGCAAGATAACCACCAGTTAGATGTAGACAAAGAAACAAACAAAAAAGACCACAGTAGCCAAGGTAATAAGCAACAGATTTAGCACAGTAACTGTGACTTTTGGTAGTCATCACAGTAAGGAAAAATTTATAAGGCAATTTATAAGGTATTACCTTCTGGGTCACCTTCCATATAGTAGTAACTTGAAACTCCATGGGTATGTGTTGTAAACTGGTACCATGAGCCTGTCAATCTCTTGATTACTGTTCAGAAAAATATGTTAATGAGGTGTGGCAGAATATGAGATACCTTGAAAGAGGAAAGAAGTATCCAAGACTAGATGCCCTGTAGCATGCAGAAGAAGCAGCATGGGTAGCCTGGAAGCTGAGATGCCAAACTGATGGTCTAGATGGTCACACTCTTTACAGGTGTGTTCTGAATGCATGAGAGGAGATGGTGGAGATGGCATGGTTGTGCCTGTCTGAGCCAGGAAGGAGGAGGAGGAGGTTTCAGGCACAGAGGCATGGGAATGAACACCTCTTGGTCCAGTTCTGCACACACACTCACAACAACCTTGTAAGATTCTCACGGCTTCAAGTGCAGGCTTTAGCTGTCTCGGTAACCTTCCATGGATTAAACCACTGTCACCAGGGAGAAAATTGTTTGGAATGGGAAATGTTTAGAAGAGAAAGAAGCTGTTCTCTTGCTCTCAGGTGCTTAAGACAAGGTAAAATCCTTGTTTTGTTGCTGTAAAATAGGAATGGTTAATCCCAGCCTTCCCAGGAGGTGCTGAAGTCCCCAGCACATCTGAGACAGCAAATCTCCCAGTGCTCTGCACAGCCCTGGGGGACTCTTTGACAGAAAACCCTGTTACCTCTGGAGATGTTTGGTATTATGACACTCTGCTAAATGCAGAAATAAGCACTAGAGGGAAGAGAGGAGAGCACATCTCTGTCGTGTTGTTGATTGTAACTCATCATCTGAGCGTCCCTGAGTGCACTGTGCTTCTGTGATCCCCTGATTGAAGGAGACTGCTAGGTAATAAGTGTTGTTAGAAGCCATTGAAAGATCAGTGGAAGTCAAATGAAAAATCAATGAAAGTTTACCAACTTCTATGCTGTATGGTAGAAAGGAACAGAGCTCTCCTTCTCTTTCTGCTTGTTAAACTGTGCAGTCTGTGGAAACAAAAACTCTTTAGAATGCTTTTGGAATGAAAGCCTGAGAACTTAAGGAAGTTTTATGTTAAATACTTCTCTTTTAAAAATTTTATTATTTTATTTATATTTGGGAACTTTTGCAACTCCCACATGATGTACTTATTACTTTCAACCACCAGCAGAGCTTTCCATTGCTGTGCAAAGAAGCTGGCAGTAAATCATAGATCTTTGACAATGTGCTTTTTTTCTTCATCCCAGTGGCATCAACCTACTTTACTGCCTCTAAGTGGAAAATGCACCACAGTTAATACAGAAATTCATACTGATTCATGTAACTGGTAACAAGAGCTGCTTGCCTTTCTTATTTTCCTTTTTTTTTCCCCCCATGATTATCATGGTTTTTTAAGGTCTTGTCTTTAAACCAACTCCTCTCTGCAGATCTACCTTGACTTCATTTTTGCAGCTATGCATTTTTGAATGGATACATAACCTGTCCCAGATTATGGACCTGGACACAATATAAAACAGTTGTTATGAGCTGAAATTTTTGGCTGTACTACATGACATCCCTACAACAAAATCTTTAAACCATGTATTGAAACAGCAAATATTCATATCATTGTCTCATCAGTCTTACAGGACTTACTATCAGTTTCTCCTATAATAAGTATTAGAACATCTGTCAAATCAAAAGGCAGTGTGAAAACTTGCTGTTAAGCTCCATTTAGCTTAAACTGCTATACACTGTGCATTGGTTTTCAAAGCACTTCAGATGTTTAGATCAAAAAGTTGTCAGTAATCTTTGGTAGGAATTCAATGAGAGATGTACATTCAACACACATCCCTCTGATGCTTTCCTAGGTCAGGTGTTCAGGCCAGTTTTTGACCTTCTCCAAATTTTTGGCAACTGCCACTTTGAGATTGAAAAGATATTACCTAGTTTAGTTCTACCTTCCTTAGCATGTTTGATGTTTTCCTTTGCAAAGCACTGATGCTTAAAATTCTCTACAATTTCTTTCTACCAAAGCTTCCTAATTAAACACATCTTTTTAAAGGCTCTACTGCATGGCTTTATTGAGTACAGTTTGTCACTGAAAAGCATTTGTAAACTAACTTGGGAAGGAAATTCCCAAGGAAGGGAATGAGTTTGCAATATGTTGTGCTGCTAAATAATTAAGTTTTTTAATGTTACAATGTCTTGGGGTCCATCAGAGTTGGGGAATTCTCTGTGTTAAGCAGTTAACTGCTGTCCCCATTCACACTGCAGTAAGAACAGAGAGCAGAGACCAATATTTGAAGGGAAAGGAAATATTGCTATCTCCATTCTGCATGCAGTGGACTGGTGGAGGGAGGCTAAATGACTGGCCAAAGGTCAGATAGATGGACTTTGACAGAGTCAGAAATAGAAACATGATGGCTGGAGCACTTAGTCCTAAGACCAGCCCTACTCTCTTACATCCCTCTTTGCTGCTAAGGTGCTTGTTCACAACATGAAAAGCCTCAGAAAGTTTGGTTCAGATAAGCATTCATTCTTCTGAGTGCTTATCTCAGCCTAACTCAAACTCAGTGACTTCTCTCAGCCTGCAAAATGAATGTCTTGCAACAACTTTTTAAAAACCATGTTTCTGTATCTTAAATTCCAGTTTGGAAGGAAGTGCTAAGAGATAAGATGAAGAAATAAATTAATTTGCAAATCCTAATATGATTTTAACTGGCTGGTTTTGGTGAAAGTCACTCTGGTTCCTCTTTTTCAACCCCCTCTGCATTGGAAGAAACCCAAATTCAATCACTTCCACATGCACTAGAATTGATACAATCAGAAAGGAGATGTTTTGCATGGACTGTGTGGATGGAAAACTACCAGCAAAATGCTCCCCATAATCTCTGAAGTGACTAAAGTGCTTGTCTGTATGTTATAAAAACATCTAAAATGGTATGTTTATGATTATATAGTAAATTGTCTGTAATGTTTAATAAGTAGTGAGGTTGGGTTTGGCAGTAGAAAAGACACAGCATGTTTGTCAGCAGCACAGAGGCTTTGCTCAGTCTGATTTAGCTTTGGCTTCTGGGAAGGTTTATTTTATGCTGGGTGTGCTTTGGGGTTCAATGCAGGTATTTCCATTCTGCCTCCATGATAAGCTGGAACAGGCTGGTTCTGTTATTCACTGCTAATGGTCACTGAGAACTTGCTTAAACTTTTCACTTGCTTAAACTTTGAAACATGAAGTGGTTTGGGCCATAGATGTCAGTCTCAAATAGAATAGGATATGGAAGGAATAAAAGTCTTCAAGAGGCACAGGCAGCAAGTGTTGGACTTTTGAAGAATGACACCTCTGCCCACCTGAGCTGTCCTCTCCCACAGCTGGAATGAAACCTGAGATTCCCAGTCTGCAGCTACTTCAGCTAGTATCTGGCCTAGTATCCCTCTAAGATGCTAAACATCCCTTCTCACATTAGACTCTCCATTGGTCCATGTAGTACAAAGAGCTCTGTGCTTGGTAACTTGTCCATGCCATGACCACTTGGAAGTTCAAATCACAATTTGGTTCATGTTTTAAACCCAGGGATAACATTTAGCTGCCACACAGGAATGTGCCATCTATACATAACATAGAATAGATAAGTTACAAAATCCAGTGAGCAAGAATGAAGATACCCATGGAATTTTAATGTAATCCCTGAGAGTCCATTATAATAATATCTAATTACTACAATTCTGAACATTTGTGAGCTTGGTACACACAGTGCAAAAGTACTTCTTGATCTTAGAGTGTCTCTTGGGGCAAACATTGTACTCAAGAACTTCAAAAGAAAAGCAATATACACACTGTTTTTTGGAAGGAAGGATCATGTGCTAAACCTATGAACATTAATAATATATTCATGCAAATTAATATAGACAAAAGTAAAGACATAATTGTTTTGAAGCTATGGGAAAAGAAAAATAATAAATTTTGAGATAAAATGCTAATTACTGGTAAATTAAACCATACAATCCTGTTTCTGAAACAAGTGTACATTAAAGGGGAATTAGCCAGGATTTTAAGGTGCTTTCAAGGCTTCTGGCATCTTTTCTTTTGTTAATATGAACCAGTTCAGGAATTGTTTCCACATTAATAATGACAGTTTTACTCTGTCCAAGCATGTCACAAAATTACTGTCTTGTAGTGCATATGGTATTTAAATGTACCTTAATAGCTGAGCTGGGGAAGCTGTCAAGATACTCAAGCAGTAAATTTGCAAAAGGTTTTGCAACTGCATTTATTTATATTTTTTTTTAAATTTTACAAAATATTTTACTGTCAAACCAAGATTTAGGGAATTCTATTCACAAGAGCTCTTGCCAGTACTTTCCTACTAGAGCTGGAAACAATCTACTATTCAGGCCATGCCAAGAATTTCATCCTTAATGCTTTTAATTTAGAGTTAGTTGTCTGCTTCTGTTTCCTCTCTTCATTCCCTCCCCAAAAATTGTTTGTTATACAGCTGTCATTAACCAAAACTGCTATCTCCTCCAATAAATAAAAGTTTTTAAGTGTTTTTTTTTTCCTCTGGAAAGCAACACAGATAAAATAATTTCAGCCATTTGGCTCTTGAATTATATTCATGGGAATCCAAAGTTCTCTCATTTATTTAGGTGGAGTAAATCTGGACTTATTCAAGAGCAATTCTGAGTAGAACATAAAATCCATAATTCAGCAGATCCAGATTTTCTCTTGGACTTTGACAGCCTCCTATTTCTCTCTGTGTTGTGTGTTATGTGTGTGTGTGTGTGCATATATATAGGACTATTGTTGGGTACTGACATCTAGTGTGGTCCAACTTTGATATATGTTGAATTTACATTTATTGCTAGTGATTAGTTTATTATGTTTATATCTGCATCAATACTTTCTTATTAAATGTTGCTCCATCCTCTATTTAATTTTGGGGGTTTGCATCAGTGTTAGAAATGCAGGCAGACAAGAAGGCAGGATAATTATGTGAAAGGCAATTCCAACTTAATGAGCCATTGAAATGCTATCATAGAACAGGTTTCCTTAGCAAGTTATAAGCTAGGAATGCATCACAGAGTTTCATATTTAGATCATGGCAATGAAATATATGTGTTATTCTTTGTGTTTCAGATGTCTTTCTAAAGTCAAAATGGTGTTGATTGTTCTTTCTTAGCCTGCTAAATGAACTGAGAATATAGGGCTGAAATGAGGAGGTTTTGTTGCACAGGAAATACCAGTTCCTGTGTTTTAATTCCACTTTACACCTTGTCACCCAAGGACTTGCTTGCTTTGTGTACCTGCCCACCCAGTCTGCATCTTACTATGACAGTGTGCAGGGGAAATGTGGCAGAGGGTCTGGGAAATCAGCCCTTGAAAAGCTGCTGGTGGAAATATTTTCAGCCCAAGAAGGCAGTGCCTGAGAGCTGGATGAGAAAAGAGCTCTGGTCCTCCACCATCAAGCTTGACCCTGCCCTGAATTCATAGCTCTTATGGCCCTAACTTTGTACCTGTTTGTTTCCCTGACTGTGTTGTGAGGGGAGTAATATGTGAACAATAACTCTCTGCTGTCTTTCAGAAGCTCTTGCTCAGAAGGGTCAGACCCTGGGAGGAGTCTTAGTGACACTCCAAATCCATCAGGATATTGTCTGAGTGAAGAGATGAGTCTCACACTGTGCTCTGAAAACTGAGGGAGGGGAATTTGTTCTGCTGCTGTCACTAGTGAGTGCCAGAAATAGCAATGGACACTTGAACTGATGAGAAGAACTCAAGTTTTGCCATGTGCAAGAGCTCATGTAATACTTCTCCAAGGCATGCTGTTGGGTATGGTGGCTTCAGGGGGTGATGTGATTTGTCAGCATCAAGGAGTATAGGAAATACTAAAAGGATCAAATACTGTTAGTGTTTCCCTGCAATGGTTACATTGCAAATTTTCTTTTAATACATCTGGGCAAACAGATCATAATGCCTGGAGCAATTTAGAGAGCTTTAATAATTGCTTTCAATTGCTCCTATTCTTCAAATAAATTCTCAGAGCAGCAATAGCACATTAACAGGTTAGTGTTGGGTTGAATTGGGCAATTTACAGTGTGTATATGATCCAGTGCAGGCCCAAAGTCAAATAAAAACTACTCTTGGATCAGGAGATTATAGTTCTGGTATCTGCAAGGGAGCTTTTCCACAAAGGGTCTCTCTGGCTGGGCATTCTGTTACAGAATGTGGCAGGAGGGTTGGACTAGATGATTTTTTGAGGTCTCTTCCAAGCCCTGACATTCTGTGAGTCTGTATGTGTGAAAATGGACTCTCTCTCTGAGGTCTTTTCCAACCATAATGATTCTATTCTACAAAAACAACAGTGAACCAGGCATGTGTCTGAAGTCTGGTGTGTTGACTCAGTAAGAAGGACTGAATGCACTCTTTGAAAGTACATTACTAATGATTGTCCCTAAATTTGTGCCAAGAGAGGCTCCTCTTGCCATTCAGGAGTCCAAGGGGACCTGTCCCTATAAGGCCAGTCCAGCACCATTACCTTTACTGTTCTGCTTAGTGGAATGATATCAGGCATTGTCATGGTACAACCCTTGAGTCTCAAGCTGCTTTTCTGCTTCTCAAGACTTATTTCAAGATACTACAGCACAACTGCAGCTACTTGACAAACCTAAGATATCAACCTTCCTAAGAAGTTTTAAAAAGAAATTATTAAATGAGCATAACTCTCAGAGCTAAAAAAAGCTAAAAAAAACTCTCAGAGCTAATTCCAAGCTGCTCTTGGAATAAATACACACAGCTGCTTAGTCTGTTTGTAATCCACTTTTCCCTGTGGTATCTGGCAGTCAGAGCATAAAGAGGCATTCCTGAAATTAAATTATTTCTAGGAGTCTTGTATACAAAAGCATCTGGATACTTGGGAGAAAAAAAAGGGAACATGAACATTGTTCAGATATTGCAGTGCTTATTAAAAGATAAATGTTTTCCAGGGATGTATTTCTGGTTGATATAATCTTGAAAAATCTTTAGAATAGATTGGTTGAGAGTGAAGACAGCACATGTGGCACAACATTTCCTTGCAATCCATCCTTGCTTGAAGCAAGAGTAGTATTTTAAGTCACCAATTCCAACTAGTTTTCTTGGAAGTCAGGGTTCAATTTACATTTATGACTGCCTTAAGCTATTTTGAGGAATCCAGGTACAAGAATAGCCAGCCTTCAAAGCCATCTCAGAAACCACACAGAAAATGTCAAGCATACCTCTGGCTTGCACTTGTCAGTTGTTATTATCAACTTACATTGCCTTTGGTTTTGAAACCTCAGGGGAACACATTCTTTGCAAAGTGGTGCCTTAAAAGGGAAAGGTTTTCTGAAAATCATTTTTTCTTGTATCATTTCTGATATACTTTCAATCTATTTTTTTATATATATATTTCTCCTTTTAAAAACAAACCAAACCCAACAACAATCCCTTACAGGAAACAAACACATTCATTGCCATTACAGCAACAGTTCAAGAAAGGAAGGAACAAACTTGTAAGAAAGATGAGGATAAACTGTTTGGTAGGGCCTGTAGTGACAGGAGAAAGGGAAGTGGTTTTAAAACCAATTTCAGCCAGCTCAGTGGATTTCTGAGTGTAGCAAACTCTGTGCCAGTCCTCTGTGGTCCCTAGAAAGGTTCCTGTCACCTATAAGGTGATATCAAATCTTTGTACCTGTCAGCAACCTCCCTGCTAAACCCATGTCTCTCACTGCTTCACCACTACCATCTTTGACACGTTAGGTCTTACCCTATGTGATTCAGTTTCCTCTTAGAGGATGAGCAACCCTCTTCCTTCAGGGGATTTCACACAACTCCATTCCCCTTCTTAAGGGAAAAGCTGGGAACACACAACAAAAATACACATCATCTGCCACCAGCTTTGCACCTGGGTTTGGACAGAGCCCTAGGTGAACAGAAAGGTGTTTGTAGTGCCTCAGGCAAAGGGGATCTGGCAGTGAGTGTCCTGGTCTTATCTCAGGGGTTGTGACAACAGTGTCATGGAACAGCTATTGGCTTGTGCCCTTCTGTATTCCTGTGTCTAGACAAGAACAAACCAGAAAGCTAGGGAGTGCTTCTGGTAGGTGACTTTCCCTCAGTCTCCAGCAATTTCAGTGCATGTTTGAATTAGTTGGAAATAACCAGTAACTCAGAGGAGTTGTAGGGGATGAATTTTTGACTTTTATTTCTTCAAGGTCCAAAAGATAAGAAACATCCTTATTAGCAACTTCTCTTCTATGAGGTTTTTTAGCTTGGAAAAATGCTGCTTGTACCCATCAAGAAAGGCACTGAATATTGTGTAATCTCAAGAGATATTAATTTGCAATTTATGAGGTATCACACAGCTCTCTCTACATTATCTTGGGCACAGAAATGCAGTTAATAGGTTTTTGATCCTCAATCTTTTTTTTTTCCCCAGTTTCCTCACTTGAGCTGATTCAGCTCTTCATGAGACTGAACTGGGAAGTAGATTGCTGAGATCATGAGAGTTTATAAAAAAACCCCAACAAAATAAGTCAAAACTGAGTTTTATTTGTCTGTATGGTGGAGATGGAACAATTAGTGTTTAGCTTTGGGCAGGAAGGAGTGGAGAGGAGGCAGGAAGTTTTGCAGCCAAAGAAGAGGTACATAAAACTGCCTGAGTTTAGAATTCCCTTCACCTTTGAAGAGAGACACTGGGGTAGAGGGGAAGAGAGCCATGAAACACACATAGGACTGCAGGACTAAGTCACACATTTTAAGCTCATCTGTGCTCAATATCTTATCTCTTAGGGGTATCAAACTCAGAAGTCCCCAAAAGACTCACTAATTGTATCACTAAGTGTATTTAGTTTTGTCTCTCCATGGTATTCCCAAGTGACTGGGCTAGGGCAGGGTATGCTTTTCATGTTAACCCCTCAGAGATTCTGAAAGTTCACAGTAACATTTGGAAAAGCAGAAGTCAAAGGAATAAACCTTTCCTAGTAGCTACATTAGTTATAAACTGCTGAAATGGATGACAATGTTTTTGGACTGCTGTAGAAATGCTGATAGTCTATGTCAGGGGGACCCAGCTCATTTCCAGTTCAACAGCAGTTTGAAAGCCATCACACAGATTCATCTCAATGATGATACTGCAACTGAAATATGTGGAAGAGCCTTCCTTCCATTCCTGTCTTCCTCCCCACTGACATCCTCAAGCCACCACCAAGGTCCAAAAGTGATCCCACTGCCAAAATAAACAAACATAGAATCACAGAATGATTAGAGTTGGAAGGGAACTTTAAAGATCTAGTCCAACCCTACTGCAGTGAGCAGGGATGTCTTTAACTAGATCAGGTAGCTGAAAGCCTCATCCAAATTGACCCTGAATGTTTCTAGGGATGGGGCATCTACCACCTCTCTGGGCAACCCATGAGTATTTTTCACCACTCTGTGTAAAACATTTCTTCATTATGTCTAGTTTAAATCTATTTTTTATTAATTTAAAGCCATTATCCTTTTTCATATCACAACAGACCCTGTTAAAAACAGTCTCCATCTTTTTATTAAAGCCCCTGTAAGTACTGAAAAGCCATCCTGGAGCCTTCTCTTCTCCAGGTTGAACAATCCCAACTGTCTCAACACTTTCTCACTGGAGAGGTGTCCTAGCCTTCTGATTATTTTTGTGGCCTCCTCTGCACCTGCTCCAACAGGTTCATGTCTTTCTTGTGCTGAGTACTCCAGAGCTGGACACAATGCTCCAAATGAGGTCTCACCAGAGCAGAGTAGGGGGCAGAATCACCTCCCTTGACCTGCTGGCTGCATTTCTTTTGATGCAGCCCAGGATATAGTTGGCCTTCTGGGCTATGAATGCAGATTTTTCACCCACCAGTACTCTCAAGTCCTTTACAGGGCTGCTCTCAATACAGTCATGCCTCAATTTTCCATACTAACTATTGAACATTGAAGTAGTTGGTAATTAAAGTAATCCTTGCTCTCTGGTGACACATGCAGCCTAACAATGCAGAAGTAAGGTGACAGCAGCAGAACCTGTCTCCTTTATTTATTCTCTGCTCCACTGCCTTGTTCTGCCAAGTGATTTATCTTCTATTGAATTACAGGAGTGCAACTGAGTTAAATTAGAGGGAATATCTGTGGTGAAAATGTTAATGGGAAAGTATCTGCTATGACAGCCTATAAAACAAAACCAATATACTTTGAGTTTCAGCATGCCCCTCCTGGGGCTGTGATTGGTTTTGCTGTGGTTTGCAGGGAAGTGAAGGAGGGCTGCAGCTCAGCCACCTGACTGAGGGTGGGAAGCTGTAACCAAGAAATACTGCCCAAGAAGCCATCAAAAAACCAAGGTGGAAACAATGTTAATTTTAACTTCAACATAATTTGGAGGGGAGGTTAAACTGTAGAGAAATGATAATTTCTATTGTGTTGGTGTTCCACAAGATGTTATCCCAGACAAGGCAAACCCCTCCTAATTATAAACCTTCATCTCACACTGCTCTGCCACAGCCCTTTTGTGTGATTCTGGCAAGACTCTCATGCTCCTCATGCTTCTGCCTTCTCCCTGTCTCCTGTGACATGAGGGTAAGAAAGGGAGGTATGGATGCATGCTTCAAAGCTTCTGAAGCACTGATAGTGATGTGCTCTCTGCTGCTGAAATTCCTATATTAATTTCTGCAGTTGCTAATTGGAGTCATCACTATTTACTCATGTAAACTAAGTGGAAAAATAATTTCTTATTCTAGATATGTAGCTCCATAAAGACAAAAAGCTTAATTTCAAAGGCACAACTCTGACCAGCTGATAAGTATACCTGGGAAAAGAACAGCTACTATTGCAAAAGATTTGATTCTGTTGCTATAGAAACCTCTACAGCATGGAGTGTCTTATATGTGAATGACATAGAGGAAGAAATACAGAAAAACATTTCATTATACAAGACCAAGAAAACATGATCTTGCTTTTGGCACCTGTGAGAAACAGGAAATACATTTTTAGTGAAGACTGCAGTTATTTTAAATGTTTTGTTACTGAAACATTTGTTCTCAATCATTACTTCTGAGTTTTGAGAGGGGAAAGTGCCATCTCCACTTTGATTGCTAGCAGTATCCTGGAATTCTCTCTCAGGGACCCTTGAGAGACCTTTGAAATACTTAATATTCACTCCCCCTGCTCCATGTTTCTATATTATTTAAATGGCTTCAGGAAAAATGCAATTTAAGCCACTTCTCTGTGTGCAGGTGTCTGGACAGGAGCTCAGCCAGAGAAAACCACAAACAAGAGAATTTGTATTTTCCAAACTATTTTTAAACCCACCCAAAATGTTCCCAGTGTAGCTTCCTGGCCCAAGTTATGGGTCCATATGCAGATAAACATGGTGTCCACAGTGGGAAAGCATCTCAAGCAAGCACAACCACCCAAAAAAGTTTAATTCCTCCCATCTAGTCTCTAGTTAAAATCCTGTCTGAAGAGTGAAGCACACTGATGTGTCTCCTCAATTTCAGCTCTGATCCATGCATGATACCATCTCCAGGTTGTAAATGCTCCCAGACCAAACCCTTCTAGGCTCAAAGGAAACATTTGCAGCAGTTAAAATATCCATGCTATATTCTGCTCAAATTCATGCAGCTGTCCCAGAAGCAAACCTGGGTATTTTGCTCTACACAGATTTGCATCATGCTGTGAATTACATCAGCAGTGAATTGCAGCCTTCTACTCCCAAGTGACCTGCAGCACTCCTCAGACTGGGCAGCATGGGTTGCACTTCTGTCCATCTGTCTAGATGTCAGTGTGTCTAAGCCAGTGGAAGAGGCAAGTGCTTTCTCAGGGTCATAAAAGACTCAGTTAAAATTGCCTCCCCAATATTGGCTGAGCTGTACTATCAAACTGAGTATGCCTCAGCTCTGAGGTAAAATGGGTTAGCTGAAATCACCCAAAGTGGTGGCTTCACTGTCAAGAGGTGAATTATACACACAGTATGTTGGTTTTGAATAAGCCTTAAGTTTTAAAGCAAACATTGCACAAACCTAGTGATGCTCAACAGTTTTCTCCCAAGAAAACTATTCAAATTGTTAATGTATTTATTCTGTCTTTAAATCACATCTCCCTTAGCACACACAGTCCAGCCTCTTTGCACCTAACCAGCAAAGTAGAAAAGGTCAGGTGACAATCTAGCAAATTTTCTTGGGGTTTTTTTTAATATGAGACCTAACTTGGAGTCCAAATATGGTTGGTCTGTATTAAACTTCTGAACACTAGAAGAATACTAGATGTCAAGAGATAGGATGGTGGTTGTGGTTGTTGTGGTGGTGTTTAATGTTTTGTTTTTTCAGACAGCTTTCACAGTGGTGCAGTTTCTCTCTGAAATTCTCAGAGTGAAGAAAGACACCAGAAAATGAAAATTTGATAAAGCTGGGAAGTGTATTTGGCTCTAACTCTCCATCTCCTGGCCTGGTTGCTGCAGGGAACACCACTATTCTTACAGGGAGAGTTGTTTCAGGCACTACCAATGCTCAACATGTGCTTGAGATCCTTGTGAAAATCAGATTATCTGCATGCTTAGCAGTGAGATCAAACATATGTCCTTGGCTGAATTCCCATTTTTGCTGAAAGCAGGGCAAATTACTCCAAACATGAACTGCAGCCATGAATGCAGATATTGCCTGTCTGCTCCCAAACACCCAAGAGCAGTTGTTTTTAATAGATATTTTTACTTTTTCAGTATGGTGAAAATTCTTCCAAACCTCAAGTCAGTGTATTTCAAACCATGGATAGGTTGTGAGCTTCTCTGTCACCATGGTTTTCTGTTTGTTTTTTTCTTGCTCCAATTAAATTTTATTATGGTTTTGCCATTTTCAAGATGTTTTCTGCTACTTGTGTGGGTAAACAGAACAGGATTTGACTCTTGTTTTTTGTGTTCTCATGAACACTCAACAGTCCACAGCCCATTTCCTTATAAATGCATAAGGAGATTTGGATATAATTAGCTAATTGATGTGTGTGTTTATACAAAACAGGTCAATGCTTCATTTAAATCAGAACACACATGATTTGCACAGAAACTATTAAAATGCCTTTTTTTGAGACTCCTTCAACTTACAGTTTTTGCCTCCTGTGTTTGCAAAGATTCACAATAGTTCTTGCATGTCTCTGATTTTTCCCCCCCCCCCAGGTTTTGGTGGGTTAGGTTATGATACAGTAACATGTAAAGAAAGTTGGATGTTCTTTCTTGCTTGTTTAAAACCATTTTCTTGTCTTGTCCATATATAGAGAAGTGTGGAAGTATATAGCCAGTTTCTAATCTCCTGAATGTTCCTGGTTATCTTGAGGTAGAAACAGTTTTCTCAGCTGAGACCTGCCCAACCACTCTTCTATTAGTTGCCCATTATTACTATCTTTGGAATCATATTTCATGTTCTGTGTCTTATCCTTGAGGAACACCTATAAGCATGTCTCCCTGACTAGATCCTAATTAGAAGGGACCATAATTAGCCTTCTCAGAAATGGTTGTTATTACTGTTGCTGAAGAGATTGGCTCCTCAGCTGAACTCTGTGCTAGTCAGCCAAGGATTTTGATGTGAAGCAAATGCTTCATGCTGGGAAGCACTACTTTAGCTGGGGAAATGTCTGCTTTTTAATCTCAAGGCAAATAATTGCAATACTTAGGTAAATTAGAGACAATCTATAACAAAGTATGGATTTTAACATTTATATGTGCTTTAGTATAGTCTCTCATGTTATAGATATCCCAGCTGAAGTCAGGGGGAGAAAAGTTTGGGCTTTTTTTCCCCCCCCACACACTGTAATAATTTCTTATACAAAGACTAGAAAAGCTGCTAGTGAGAGAAGCCCTCTCCTAACCTGGAAACAGAGATAGTGGTTGTTTAAACACTATTGGAAGACAAATCTTTGCAGGCTCACCTTGAGCATGTTGTCTGTTGGACTACCTGAGAGCAAAGCTAGTTGATACTGTGGAACAGAGTATGAGACTAGCACAGGGAGAAATAAATGGCAGAGATGCTTGTGGTAGATGATAGAGAAGCAGCTACCCTAAAAGAATTTCATGTATAATGGTTTTACATTTTTAGAGAGCTAGACTGATGATGTGCAGTGCTCTCTGGGTGGGAGGGAGTGCAGGCTACATCTCTCTGATCTTGCAGAAGACCAAAGTCACTATAGCTTTGTGTTTCTCTGAGCAAGAATGCAATCCATGCTTGTTATCCAATTAGATGTCTCCTTTTTACAGTGTTGTCAGTATAAAAAAGTGTCATTAGAAGACACTGGAATTACTCTAAATGTTATTATCCTAGATATCCAGTTAAAGGTACATGATGTTCAAAGAGACTTTTGCTTTTTTGTTAATGTCACCTTTCTTACTGCAAATAGACATTGTGCTGGTGCAAGTTTATTTGTGCTTAAATCCCCCTGAACTGAAAGCTCGATTGAAATCTGAGCTGTGATATCTTTGTGCATGAAGAAATGACACTCATTTGTTTATATTAATGTCAAGCTTGTCTACTGCACTTTTTTCTTCATCTTAATAGAATGAGCCTGCAGCAGCACACAGGGCATGTGTTGAAATAGGAAGGGCTAATTGGATGAGGCTGTTAGGTTAACAGAGATTTAGCTGGATGGATGGAACTTCAGTAGAAACATTTCCTCAGGATAAGCTTTCACAGTTTGTGAAGGCATATGATGGATGCACAAGGAAGAGGGTAGGAAGGTACCTGTTTAGGAAATGTATAAGGCTGCTGTGTAATTACAATGAATCTTTCCATGTAGAATGGATAAAATACTAAGTAGATATGTTCCCTGGAGGTTACTGAGGCTTTCATGGTTTCTTTTTCATCTTGTTTCAGCTCCTCTTCAGCCCTTCTGCACTCTGGACAGGGAAATTGGTTGGTTTCTTGTGTCACCAATAAAGTAACAGAAGTATAATAGGCAAAAGAAGATAAATTCTTTATCTGTTATGTCTCACTGTTATTGCTGCAGAGCTAGGAAGTCTTGCTCCTACCATCAGCTTACTGAAAAAATAGCTAATGCTAGACTGAGTATATAAACACAGTGGTAGCCTTCTAATTCTTTACTAAATTCCTGGAGAAGATAAACCATTCTTAATAGGCTCTTAGTCAAATTAAACTCAAACATATTTTATTTTTCTTTATTTTCCTTCCAAGCATGTCTTTTAACATGTTATCGTAATAACCATGGTCCTGGGTTTGGCTGAGATAATTTTCATTGTAGTGGTTGGTATGAGGCTGCATTTTGGATTTGTGCTGAAAAGAGTGTTGGCAATACAGGGATATTTTCAGTGCTACTGAGCAGAACTTACACAGAGTCAAGGTCCTTTCTGCTCTTATCACCTCACCAGCGAGTGGGCTGAGGGTGCACAAGGAACTGGGAGGGAACACACATCTGGGACAACTAACCCCAGCTGACCAAAGGAATGTTCCATATCATATCATGTCATGCTCAGCCTATAAATCTGAGAGAGGAAGGGGGAGGAAAGCTTGGAGTGATGGTGTTTTTCTTCCCAAGTAACCATTCCATTTGACAGAGCCCTGCAGTCCTGGGGATGGCTGAACACCTGTCTGCCCATGGGAAGGAGTGAATGAGTTCCTGATTTTGCTTTGCTTGTGCACTCAGCTTTTGCTTTACTTATTAAGCTGTCTTTATCTGGCCATGAGTTTTCTCTTTTCTCACTTTTATCCTTAGGATTCTCTCCCCCACCCTTCCTGGTTGGAGTGAGAGAGCAGCTGCATGGGGCTTAGTTATTAGCTGGGGTTAAACCAGGACACCACATAGTTTAATCTTTTTATAGTGGATATCTAAACACTCTTCAAGCCTAGCCTAATAAAAATGGTGGCACTGACACAGATCTACAGTTTGAGAGGTCTCAGCTGTTCAGTGGTCTCCAGTATGATTAGTTGTATTAAAAGCCATTATCTAGCACAAGAATCTATTATTGCTGGTGCCTGCACAGTGCCCTAGCTTGGCAGTGTAGCTGTGGTATCCAGTGGGAACAAATCTTGTGTAGTGTTCTAGGAATGGGAGAAGAATATTGGCCTATAGAGGCAGGAAGAGCCAGGGGAAGTACTTGCTGTTAACCTGTGAAGCAGACAGGATGAGTAGGCTCTCTCACTGGCCCTGCTAGCCATGGGAATCATGCTCAGAGCCTGAGATGCTGACTAGAATCAGGAGCTACAGACAAGTGCTCTCAGTGCAGTGCAGTGACCTATCCTTAAATGGTGCTTTTGTGCTGGTTTTATGTGGTGATACATTTTATTGTCATGTTAGTAAACAGGAAGATAGTTAACTTATTTTTAGCTCTCATTTTATACCATTATTTGTCAAGAATGAGCTGCCCCCAAGCTCTCTGAATAAACAGTTGGACCGAGTGTGCTATTTTCCAGTGCTGTACATAGAGAATGCTTCTGAAAAGAGCAAAAGTTATTTTTCCACAGAGAACAGGCTACCTGTTTGCACCCACATTCCCAGCCCTTACTGCAGCTACAGATGGCCCTAACTGCATTGCTCTTTCTTTATCAGAACAGCTTATCCTCCTGTTCCCAAAGGTTGCTTAGGCACTTGCACACAGAACCACAGAATGTCAGGGTTTGGAAGGGACCTCTGGAGATCATCTAGTCCAACCCCCCTGGCAGAGCAGGGTCACCTAGAGCAGGCCAATGGAGAAAGACTTCACTGTAGTATTTATACTAGGAGATTCCTTCTCTGATACCAGCAGCATCTTCAGTTATCTTGATGGATGTAGTGCATTTGCACTAAAACACTATTTATTTTTTTTTAAGAAAGAAAATGCCTGTTTTCTACTCTAGGTAATTCCATCTGGAGAATACTCCAAATATAAATTCATGTTTCAGAAATGTATCTGCATTTATTTCTCCATGCATCTGTTTCTCTACAGAGCCTCATTTTTAGAGGGAAACAGAAGGAAAATCAACCCAGAAAATATCAAGATCTGTACCTTTACGTACAGGCAAATTTAATAGAAACCTGAAAAAGTTGGGCAAATTCTTGTTTCAAAAGGATACATTGTACTGTTGCTTTTCAGTATCTCCCATAGTGATCTCCTGGGGCCTGCTAAAGTTCATATGCTTACAAAAAATAAGAGTGCTTTATGAAACTGCAGCCATGGTTTAATATGGTTTAAGATTTGCACTGTTTCATGATTACATTATACCAGGAAGAGGTGAATACTCTTCCTCCCATTAAAGTATAATGCAGAGTAGCATCAGCCTCTTGGAAACTTCACCTTCCACCCACTGATTCTCTGAGTTAACTACCAGTACTGTTGTTCCAGCTCAGCAAGCCACACCTGTTGAGCAAGACATTGCACACAGATGGTCCTAATAGTAAATATATGCTTGAGCCTTTTTTACTTTCAGGAGTTTTTAGCATGTGCTTGAAATTACACTGGGCGTTGGCCTCTTCTCCCTTGTGACTAGTGACAGAACTAGAGGGAATGGGCTTAAGTTGTGCCAGGGTAGGTTTAGATTAGATGTTAGGAAGAATTTCTTTACTGAAAGAGAGATGAGACTCTTGGAATAGGCTGCCCAGGGAGGTGGTGGAGTCACCATCCCTGGAGGTTTTTAAGAAGAGGATAGATGTGTTTCTTCAGGGGATGATTTAGGGGTAAGAGTAGGGCTATCGGTTGGACTAGATGATCTTGAGGGTCCTTTCCAACTGTAAGGATTCTGTGAATACAGACTCATGGATTTATACCTATTTAAAGTTTTCCTCTGCTGTCAAACAGATAACTCTCACGCTGTGTAATTTTCTTTGTAAAAAAATATCTTGGTTTCTTAGCCTTCTTTAGGGCTTTTTTGATCTCCTGCTTGCACCCGAGATGTCTACCCAGCTTTCTTCATCGGTCCGAAGGGACTATTGAGAATAGTGCTGTTCGATATTGCCACTTGGTGGCACTAAGAAATAACACAACTACCATTGCAAACCTTGCTGGAAAGCATCGCCGAGTGGCTGGTGATAACCGAGCCCAGTGGCCCTCGGAAAGGAAGACATCAAGTGAGCAGAAATCCCATAGCAGGTTTGCTTGTTGTAGATGTTCGTACGTTTTCAGCACAGAGGCTGCCTGTTGGGATGCTGCTTCGGCACTAGGATGTGCACAGCAAGTCCCACCCCTCACTGCTGCCTCTTCTTCGCAGATGTTCTGTCTCTCTCTTACATTTGCTACTTCAGAACCAGCTGTACCTACCGAGGAGGTTTTGTGCTGGAAGTGGAGGGGGGAGGAAGTCACAAAGCCTTCATTTTCAGTGCCTTAGTTCAGGCATTACAAAACAGTTTCTCTTTGACAAGGACATTTGCATCAGTCTCCCTGGGAAGCCCCTCAGTGTAAATATTAGTGCCTGCTTGCTTAGAAGAGGCACAGCAGAGCCATGTAAGGAATAAACTCACTCCAGGGTGTGTGTGTGTATGATTTGACTGACTTAAAACCACTGCTGGTACAGAAAACAAAAGAACTCGACCTAGCATTTGTCCATGGTTCTTTGCATCTTGGACAGTAATACCCAGTAAAGATCAAGTGCCCTGGGAACTGATTTTATTTGTAGTTACATTCCTTCTCCCTGATGCACCTTTTCTTTCAGATCTGAGCTGAAATACTGTTTTTCTCTTTCCCTCTGTGCAAGGATTTTCTTACTGGGGTTGTTTATTGAGAACATTTTACAAAGGCATGTAGTGACAGCACAAGGGATAATGGCTTTAAACTGAAGGAGGGTAGATTTAGATTAGATAAAAGGAAAAAAATCTTCATTATAAGTGGGTACAGTACTGAAACAGACTGCCCAGACAAGCTGTGGATGCTCTATCCCTAGAAGTGTTCAACACCAGTTTGGATGGGGCTTTGAACAACTTGATCCTAGTGGAAAGTGTCCCTGCCCATGGCAGGGGGCTTGGAACTTGTTGATTTTCAAGGTCCCTTCCAATTGAAACAGTTCTATGAATCTATGAACTGAGAGCTAGGTTTTTATCTGTTTGGTTGGGGTTTTTTCTCTCAGTGCTCCTTTTAGTGTGTCTTTGAGCCCTGTTAAAGCTCTTCTTGAAAGGAAAAAATTACAATAATTAGCCCCAGCCTTTTAAGCAGGGTGGAGTTTTCAGAGTGAAGAAGACTGTTGTGAGAAAAAGAGAACAGGCATCTGAAAAGCAGTGTTCTTGCTTAATTCCCCTGTATGTCTAGCATTAAGGCTATGTCTATGCTTTTAAGTTGTACCACCAAGTAGGAGCACATTTATAGAGCAAAGGATTTGGTGCTGAGGACTCAGTGTGCATCCCACGTACACTCCAGAGGGTGTGAGCTTGGGCTTGGGTCTGCCCTGTGGAAGGAGCACACCTTGAAGGTAGCTTTGCTTCAGAAGGAGTCAAATTCCTGCCCTTCCATGCTGCTCAGTGATGTTAACTGAAGGCTGGCAAGTGAGGAACCCTAGGACATTGGCCACAGGTGTGACCTCCAGAGGTAGACAAAACTGCTTCTGTTTCCTGAGAGAAGAGTCAGATTCCCCATGGCACCTCTCAGGCTGTGGACAACATGATGGAGTTGTCAATTGGTGCTATCAGAACATGTTAGTGAGGATAATAAAGTAGTCTGACCTGGGAGTTTATTACTGACAGAAATTATTCTTTGTCAGTGATTCAAATCTACCAGTGGTGGCTGGGAGTTAGCACCAGCATGTGAGTGAATGTCATGTTGATTACCAGCCATCCAGGAGGATGGTGCCCATTCAGTGGGTAGCAAGTGCTGCTGTCAGTGTCCCAGTCCATGCTAGGAAGCAGATTTTTGTGTTTCAGATGTCCTGGAAACTGTTTGGAAATTGGAAAAGCCACAGATGAGACTTTAAAGTCAACAAACTCAAGAAATGGCAAGGCCAGATGTTAAGAGTTAAGGAGAGGGTGAGAACATAGATGGGAAGTTAAAGCAAGGAAGTTGGGATTTGCTACCCTGAGTTTGAAAGCTCCACCCTGATGAATAAATACATGGCCAGGAAAAGCTGTATCTGCACAGAAGTCTTCAGCTCAAGATAGAGATGATTAAAGTAATTAAAATAATCTTTCTTGGGCATAAATGAGTGTCTGCAGGAAGAGCCATTGTCAGTTGGTTTGTACAGGACGTGGCAAGCTGGAATCTCATCCAAGCAGCTTTTACAATATAGGCATTTGAGGCTAAATATAAACAATCAGATCCATGTCACTTTTAAAAATAAGCAATAACTAAGTGAAAAACATTCTTGGAAGAGCTCCTCAAGTCTTGTGAGGTTTAGTGTAGTTAATGACACTATTCATTTTGTGGCTTTTAAGTAACCCTGCATTACTGACACCACCAATAACAAATACCATGCAAGAAAGACAGTCATGTAACTGAGATATAGACATGAAGTTGTGACTCCTGGGTACATTTCTGGTATGTCAGTAGCTGTCTCCTAAATATTATCAGAACCTCATTTTTTGAGTTTTACCACAGTAGGCTATATCACTGTCAGCAGTGATCAGCTGAGAAAAAGGTGACTTTTAACCAAAGGCCTTCCAGAGGTTAAGTTTACTGTGTACTGCTGACACTATGAAAAGCAACCAACATATTGTAAAAGAAGATACTTTAAAAACAAAAGCTAGACAAAAACATCCAGTAGAGTTATTCACTCAGCAAAAGCAAAATTGCTGAAAGGTATTGCTCTGCCATGCTTAAGCTGCAGAGTTTACTTGGCCATAAACAAAAGCTGAGGCAATCACTTTGCCAAGCACCACATTAATAGCACAAACTGTCTTGAATAGTCAAGAGCAGTGAAATAACAGGAGGACACTCCTCTTTAAAGCAGACAGCCATTCAAGGCAACTGTTATTTGGCAGCATCTTCCACACAAAAGAAAATAAAAAATGAAATAAAATATATTGAAAACTTTCTAACATTTGTTCTAACATTTCATCTTGCATACTTGGCTCTTAACCAGTGACTTGCTCCTTGTTTACCTTTGATTTATGTCTCATTTACATGGGAAATGAAAGGTGTGAACTGCCTTTCTGTAAACTTCAAGACAGATAGTTTTCTGTGTTGGAGGGGTTCAAGTCACTGTGTGATCACACAGAAATAGCAAGTAGACTAGCATAAAAAAGATACTTGCTTTGCAAACTTCCTTCTTCCTTTTTGTTAATGATGATGGGTAACTGCCTTCTCAAAATTTCAAGAGTTGCAGGATTAGCTACAAGTTAACAAATAGCCCAAATCCACCCTTATCCTCAACAGATATCAGCACCAGGGTGTCATTGTCAGAAAATAAAGTCCATCACCTTTGCTTCATTGCAGCTGTTCAAACAGGAGGTAGGAACAGACACAGGCTTTCTTTATAATGGCCACTAGAAATGATAGAGCAACCTCCAGACAGAATTCCTATAGGGAAGACATTACCATAAGATACATATTTTTCCAGCTAATTAACAGCCCTGTAAAGGTTAATGCCAAAATCAACACTCAGCTAATGCTATAGGTAATTGTTATGAGCTTACAAACATTAATTAATCCCTCACATCATTCTCTACAGAACATCCAGTTAACAGATGAAAAATGAAGAACTTCACACCCTGATCTTGCTCATATCTGGGTGGTGGGAGCCACTGCCCTGGAGGTCTTCAAAAAATGGCTTGGTATGGAGCTTGGGGACATGGTTTAGTGGTGACCATGGTAGTGGTTGGACTCTGTGGTCTCAGAGGTCTTTTCCAGCTGTAATGATTCTATATTACAGTGTCACTGGTTCCAAAGTACCAGAAGCTTCAGCATGAAAGGAAGGGAAGGTGGCAGATATGATGATATTTTAAAGTAGCCATTAATCCAAGGAAGTAGAGATGTAGAAGTCTGACATCCATACCAGCAAAGCTATGAGAAACCATAATAATATACAGTATACATGTTTGCAGGGACATAGAATGTAATAATTTCAAGAGTTTCCTGTGGGTGTATGCTGCAACCCATGTTTTAAGTGCTCTTGAAGAAGAAGTGAACAGAGAGAGCCATGATGGCATTTTCAACTACAGAAAAATTAGTCCAAACTAAAATTGATTACAAACTGCCTCAGAAAATGCTTATAATACTGAATGACTGAGTAAAAAAAATGCCAGATGAAACATCAAGTGATACAGATGGAGGGGGAAATGATGCATTTGTCATGACAGATTTGGTTAGCTATTAGCAGTCAGAAAAGAGATCTTGTCGTCATTGTAGAAGCTTCTACAAACATCAGCTCATCACTCAGCAGTAGCCAAGGACAAATATAGTCTGATTAATTGTTAGGAAATGAAGAAAGGCAGAAATACAAAATACCTTTATGACAGTACAAAAATCCAGTGTATTTCTCATATCTTGAGTGTTGTATACAATTCTAGTTACTTCCTTTTCTGAAAAGATGGGGGAAAAAACCCATAGAGAAGTGTATAATGGTGACTAGATACAGAGAATTTCTTCTGTGGGTGCTGAGATTTAATCTCTTCATATTAGGTAGATTGTTTGTGATAGAGAATGGACTTGTTAAGATAAGATTGATATGAAGATTGAGAGCAGGAAACTGTATCTCTTTCATCACAGCACAAACTTAGACATTAAATTCAATAGTTTGGAAGCAAATTTGTAAGGAAAAGAAACATTTTTCATACAATGTTAGTCAATTATTGAACTCTGCCACAGGAGACTTTGGAGGCCATGAGATTAAGTGGGCTCAGAAAAGTGGTTAGTCAAATTGATGGAAGGAAGCTTGTCAGAGGCTGTTAAACTCAAGAGCTATGATACATGTTCCAACTCTGAAAGCCTCTGAACTGGGGCTAACAAGGGGCTAGAAGTGGTGGACACAGTACTATGTATTCAGCTTGTTCTTGTCATCTTTCTCTAATCATATGCTGCTTCCCTCAGTATTTCCCCTTTGACAATAGGCTATAAGCAAATCTGTATTTTGGCCAAGAACATGTTTGTTTTGGTTGGGTTTAAAAAAAACCCAACAACTTAGAGTAACCAAGAAACCTGACTTCTATTCATTTCTCTTAGAAATCTCCTTTAGGTTTCATTTACTCTGTAGTCATTTCCACTCACTACAGGCTGAGTAGCTGGTATCAGAGTTTGTGTTGGTATTTCTTGGTGGTTTGGATATTTTTCACTTGGTTACTTTTTTCTAAGAAATGTTATGCACCTAAATGGCAAGAAAACAACCTTCCTAGAGAGAAATGAAGCCTGTATTTGCTTTTTTCTCTCATTATCTCAGGCTGCATTAGAACAGGATACTGTGCACTAAGGATTTTCACGAATGGGAATGACACTGTGCTGGAATTACTGCCTTACTCATTTGCCTGCCATTTCTTAGGACTCTGAGTTTCAATATTTTTTGTAGTTAAAACCTGACATTCCAGTTGACAGTTATATATCTGTTTTACTGTGCCCAAGACAATCTTGTTGTTGCTTTAGGATGAGGCTAAACTTGTTTAAATCTTTACTCTTTGCCACTTTTTGTAGTTCATAATGTATGAACATATCTGTCACTGCAGATACAGAGCATTGTAGATTTTTGGCTTTGAGTTTAAAATGCTTTGAGGAACTTGTGCTTTAGACAACTGGAAAGCTTAGCATTTGCCCCCTTTTATAGAAGGGTTTTCCCCTCTAACATGATATAACATTCATGTTCTATGGTTTGTATGTTATATTCTAGACCATTTAAATCAAACTCTTTATTTGTGCCTTGTATTATGCTAAATCTCTTGTTGGGGTGCAATTATTAGCAGAGGACACAGTTATCTGTGTGTATGTATGTATGGGTCATACTGATAGATCATTACAGCTGACATGTGAACCTTTATTTTTGAGTGTTGCTAAAATCAGTGTTTAAGTTCTTCACTTTTTAGTTATCAGTGTGTCTGTGTTGGAAAAGTACAAAACCAATCCAGAAGATGCAAGCAGTGGTGACCTTCTGTTCATTTTCAATTTACCTTACCTGGCAGAGCAGATGAAAATACTGAATCTGAAACTCTGCAAAAGTAGGCAAAGGGATTTGAAGCCTGGATTCTTCCTTATCTTCTTTTATCTGAATGTAACACATTTCCTCACCATGCCTGACTGTACATTTTTCATCTTCAGATACAAGGCAAATGTACTCACCTCCTCAGTCTTTGTAGATGAAGAAACAAGAAATGACTCAGAGTCACAACATTGACTTTCTCTCTACCTTACTTTAGGAAAAATAAGCCTCATTTTTACTCCTTTCTCCCTATTGCCTGCTTTCCCTCATCCTTGTTTCCTTTACCACCTCCAAAGATGCCTAAAGAGTGCATTTTCCCTGCAATGATTTGCATGTTGTGTGTGTTGACAGAAATAAACCAAAAAGAAAACCAGTGAATGCCATTAAAATATGAGACCTTTCTGAAAAATCAAGGAAGGAGTTAAAAACTGAAATTCTGTGCCAAAATTCACTTCAGTGTGCCTAAGAAATAAATCATAGCACAATCTAGCATTTACTTTGTTCACTTTTGCAATGGTTTTGGTGCAAGGAACAGAAATTTCTCCTTATAGACAACTTGCAGTGCCTAGGAATATGAAAAGAGAGCATTTGGGTCTTCACAATACTTATAACCCAGCAGTTGACTCCTGTGTTCTTGTGCAAGTTACTTTTCTCCTGGAGCTGGTAGGAATTTTGCCAAGTTATTGCCTTGAATGGAAATGGTGTGTGGGGGAGGACTGTGGAGTGGCACTCTGAGGATACTTAGGCATGGCAGATACTCATTATGCACTCAGAAATATTTCATAATGAAATGTTATACATTACAGATGATGATATTTCCCTCTAAACTGTGTCAAAAATAAAACACATCAAGAAGCTTATCTATAAAGCTGCCTTTCTATTCCTTGTCCTTCAAAGGGATCTGTCAAGTATTTCTTCAACATTTTGCAAATATCTTAAGCTGGTTTCCTCCCCTTTTATCTCTTGTTGGACACATCTATTTAATGCAAATTCTGTGAATGGGGGAAACATCAGGCTTCCCACTTAAAAGAAAGCCATGCTCATGCTAATCAACATATTGCTCTGAAAACCCATGTGGAAGGAGACATTTTTGCCTCACATTAATTCTGAAATGTGCTTAAAAGCTGAGTTTTTTCCTGAATCTTATTGTGGGAGACAGTTATCTTGCTAGAAGGTGACATTGGCTGTGACACAGGCAGAGAGAGAGTCTCAATGCAAGGAGAAGTTGCTCTTCTGTTTTATAACAATTTAGCTGCAATGGGAAAACATTAAGTGAACTAACTACAAGCTTCTGTGGAGAACACTGGGGTTTCTTCCACTGAGCTTCACCAGTGGCTCCATTGACTCCCTGGGTGCAAGATGAGCACCCAAATGCCTTGGTCCCTAAGATTTATGTTAAATACTGCATGGGGAAAGAATCAGGATAAACAGTGAATGGTTTGCTAATCCATCCCTGCAGTACATAGTTTTAGCTCTTGGTTTTGTATGAGTTTTAGAACAGGAAATTTAAGGACAGCTTGCTGTTGCACAGCTAGCAAACATGCTGCAAGAACCTGTAATGGCAAGCAAG